>CAIGRL010082738.1:0-39393 GCA_903798325.1 Fraxinus xanthoxyloides
TTATTATTATTTTTTTTTTAATACCCAAGTTTTTCAGCTTACTCCAGACTATATCCTGGACCACCAGCCACCGGCACCTCAGTAACTGGCGGAGGTAAACCGCGAGTTATGCCCAAATTGACCAGGGTCCGTGCATCCTTTATACTCTTGGCCCCACCAAATAAACCTTTTCCACTAACTAGGGACATTGACGCCACAATGTTCAAAAGAGTAGGAGTGTGAGTACAACAAATAGTAGGTTTGCTGTAGAACGTCACACTTATAAAAAGTTAGAGATTGCAAGTGAAATTTACCCTTAAATTTAACATCTTCCAAGAAAAAATGAGTGATTATATATTTGCACCAAATTTTTTATTAATTGTGCCACATTTTAATTTGCAATAAAGATCTCAAGTTTTTACATTTGTGTTTAACGTTTTGTCATCATCTTTCTATCTTCAAACTTTTATTAACTAACACGTTGTATACCTAATGATGTTTCTCATTTAAAAAATCCGTTAAAAGGGCATAAAAAGATTTATTTGTCCATTTTATTTTTAAATAAAATAATAAATTTAAAATTTTGATAAAATATTTATATATCATTGCAAAGCACCCTAATCAAATATTTAGATAAAAATCACCATTAGAGACAATATATGATAATTAATTAATGAATAATATTATTCTTAGTGAGCAATTCCTAGTAAGTTGAGTCATTAATGGATGAGAAGCTAATAATAAGTCATTGTTTCAAATAACAAGTTGTCATGTATTGCACATCAATTTAGGGAAGGATCGGGTGACTGATTCATTGGCAAAGCTAGGTGCTGACACGAAGGTTTTATCTGGCAAGGAGTTACCATCATTCACACATGACCTTGTTTGATTGGATCGTCTTGGAGTCTCTTATTTACGTATATAAACTGTGGTGGTGTTAATAGGATGTTATGATTGATTTTTTGATAAGCTCGTTTAGATGTTTAGTTTAGATTTTTTGTAGGCTTATTTAGTGAGTTTTATTGTTGGAGTCGATAGGTTTCGTTAGATTACTTATTTTGTTATTTTGGTTATCAAGTCTATAATCATGATTTTCTTCCATTACAAGTGAGGTTTTTTTTTAATAAAGTTGGTGGTACCTCCAAAAAAATCAAGTTGTCACGTAGGATAACTAATGATAGTCGCTAGCTATGAAAAGTGTTGATTATTGATAAAAATCAGGCAAAAAAGACATATAAATTAGAAAAAGTTGGGGGACCTTCGTTACATTTAGCACCTAATTGGTAGAGATTTTCAAGAATACATTGTAAAAATAATAATTTTTTTGAAGAATGTATACTAAAAAATAAGAAAAAAATAAAAAATTTATTTATCAAAGGAATGCGTTATTAAAAATAGCATTATTATGAGATCAAACACGGCCTTAAAATATAGGTTTTATTTGGAGGTTTCAATGTACAACAGCGGCAAAATAGAGATTGAACTTCTGCACCCCGGAAAGGTCGTCCATAAATTGTCTCTCTTATGAAAATCACTAGTCGACGCACATGCAATGTACATGTTTTAGTTTAGTTGGCTATCTAATAGCGTGGAATGATTATTAGAAATCCAAATTGTAACATATTTAATTATATAGTATTATATTATTCGTACAAAATAAGACAAATTTAATGCTTGATAATAACTAAACATGAAACATAAAGAGGGAAAATGTACAATTCATGAAAGCTTCCCAACTTCCATTAGTGGGACACACTTTGTAGACCATGAACGTTCCCATTTCATCATTCACAAGTTCGAATGCACACGTCAGCTATTTGAAGCTGTTTTTCTGTAACGTAGGTTGACTATCCCACGGTAAAACGTCACACGTCACCATTTGTTCTTAGATTTGTTCGCACTCGCCAATTGCGATGTGAACAATCATGGATTTGAATATTCTAGACAAGTTTTTGTAGATGTAATCGAGCAAAACTCTCGGGTACATTCTACAAAATAAATTGACAAATTTAGAATTAGATGAGACGATGAATATGAAAAATAGTTTTATACATATAATGCAAGAATGCAATAACCACACATTTTAGAAAAGATTTAATTGAAAGAGAAGCTTACAATTTTTCGATGATCATCTCAATCAACTTGTAATGATATCGAAAAATAGGATTGCTATTAGATGAAATCTCATCCTCAAATGTCTGAGACTCATAGGTCACTTTTATGCCTGAATTCTTAAATATTGAAACATCGAAAGTAGAAATCCTGTTGTATTAAAAAATGATAACATAGTCATCTTGTAAATTATGGTGGTCAAAGAATTGTGACCATCCACCAGCAAGATATATGTTATCATTAACCATTTTCAATTGTATGTTGCAAATAATTCCATCATAAGCGATCAAACGTACTATATCACTGATGTCATATCTTGAGCGACATACAAAAGATCTAGGAAGTGACTGTAAGAGAAAACAATTTTTTTTTCATAAAAATATTATTTACTTTGTATATAAATGTATTAATAGGGATTAAATGTTAACAAAGAAATCATTTTAAGACATACCAAACGAACACTATAGCCCAATGAAGGTGTTATCAATTGAATGAAATGGTGTGGTACATCACTTATGTTTGACATAATATTTAAAAAACATTTTAGCTACAAGAATAAGTGATTAATATAAAAATCAATAAGCAGATTTATCAGACAACTTTATAATAGTACATATATGAAACTCCTCAAACGAGAGGTCAAGAAGCAAGAGTTTGTCCATCGAGCATGAGTACGAGACTTAGTGAATAGATCTGAAATCTGAAGTCCAAGTGAAAATGATGTTCTAAATTAATTAAAATTCATACATATTCAAATATTACTTTTACAACACTTATAAAGCATTTCATAATAACGTGCAATGCATGTTCAATGCTTCAACGTTGACTAGTATGTTGAAAATGAATTTTAAAAAATAAAAATACAAAAAAGACTAAAAGAGGCTAAATTGAGGCATCTGGTGTCACATTCTCTATGACTCGAGCCTAGTAGACTGAATTAAACTATGCCAAGAAGTAGCTAATAAGACTTGAATACAAGGACTGAGTTGAATTCTTGCCATCAACCTTTTATCAATTAACATATTTTGTCTTTGATGGTAATTTTTATCATTTTTTTTTTTTGCGTGATTTGAAATGAGGGAAAATAATACTTTAAGCATTTTTGTTGTTGTTTTTTTTTTCTACGTATATCATGGACAAATAAGTTATTTTATGCTATCTTAATGTACTTTTTGGATGAAACCCGTTATTATAAACTTTATGAGTTGATGTGCTAATTAATGAAAGATTAATGATAAACAATCGTCAATAAAAAGTCGAGAACGTAGAGACTATACTTTAAACTGATTGAAGACTTCATATTAAAAATGAAATGTGAAGTAGTTAATAAAAATTGTTGCGTGCATGTAATTATCACTTTTAAAAAGAAAAAAAAAATTGGTTGAGCTCCCCAACTTATTGAGTAGTGTGATTTTGGCTCCCATCCTTCAAAATTGACATTCTAAGCATCTATCTTATTTAAATTTATAAACTTGGGTCCAGACATAGTGGAAATGGTCAGTGCAGATTTTAAAATTGCATACAACTTTCATACGATTTAAAGTTGGATCTTACAAGTTATTTTACCAAACTCATTTATCAATCACACATTTCACGAGATTCATAATATTTATCAACTTTTAAATTATATATTTCATCAATTTTTATCAAAGTTTACTAAAATTTAATTTTTATTCAAACAAAACATGGGCTAAGTGATTTTACAATTTCCCCCTCAAATTTAAGTCACATGAAAGTTGCGTACAATTGTAACAAATATATCGATATTTTTTGTTTATTGAACACCAAAACTCACATATTTAAATAAATTGAAAAATTAGAACCTTACTTTTGAAAGTTCGAACCAAAATTACACATAGCCTCATTTGACGCAGGTTAAAATTTGGTTAAAAAATTAAGTCATAGCCAATAATTAATTTTACTTACACATTTTATGATATCCACAACTTTTCGAATCTTACTACATATACATCAGATGCTACATAATGGATTACATAATCTTATATGACACTCTATCATTTGTAAGTTTAAAACACAGTCAACCTGTTCCTCCAATGTTTTTCCTCCGCATCATGTTATATAACCTCTTGTGTACAATTTTGATGTACAAGTAACAAAATCCCAATTTTTCAACTATATAACTTATTACTTTTTATCAAAATATACTAAAAGTTGATTTGATTTACACCAACAATTATTTTACTTTTAAGAGACAAATGCGTGTCGAACATGTACTATGCAGCATGCATCGTCAACCTATTTGTATAAAAATTATGTACACGTAATAGAATTCTTACACCAAACGGGAGCTAAGTAATAGTTTAGGCGCCCCGCCCCAATTATCCCGTTGGAAAATCTTTATGGGCCTTCCTTAGTGCACTCGGCCCAATTTTCCCACCCTGGACTCGCCACAGAGGCCCATTATATATAAAAATTGAGTCAATCTGGCCCAGTTTTGAACAGAGAAGCCCACAGCCAGAACTCGCTGCGACATCACTCTTTGCTCTCTTCTAGGGGATAAACCCTAGTCCTCAAAATTCTTGTCAGTCCTCGTAGTTAACTAGAAATAATTTCAAGAATGAGTTTAAAGTTTCACATTTGGTATAGTTTTACTTTGATTTCTGGATTTTGCGATTATGATTTTTCTAGTATTTTTACCGTTATTTATTTATTTTTTGAAAAAGTAGAGAAGCTCAAAATTGATAGACATTGATTGAAATGGTGTGCAAGTTATTACTATTTTTTTGTTTACTTCTATGTGTATTCTAAGTTATAATGTCTTCCATTTTAGTACTATTTTGTTGCCTTTTTTAATCTTTTGGTTGTGAATTTTTGTTAATCTTTTTGTGGATATTTTATCTGATACAGGCTGGGACATAAATTGTCGGCGGTTTGATTATTGGCTCAAAGTTGCTATTTGTTTAATTTTATAAAGTTTTTTAACATTCGGGATTTAACAAGAAGTATACAGAAAAATTCTCTCTGTGTTTGTTCATGGAATTAAGTCTTCAGAATCAGAAGTCATTACATTAATTAACTTTGAGTGACGTTATGTTTTGATCCCATTCTAGCCCCACAGATATTGTGTTTGAGAGTTTTTTGATGCATTTTCTTCTTTCTTTTCCAGTTGTTTCTGATATGGTTGTTTTTTATTTGTTTAGATAAATAAAGGCATGGGTCGCAGGGGCACTGAATCCCCAGTTAGGGACCGAAGGTCTCCTCGTAGGAGGAGCCCCTCTCGAAGTGAAAGGTCTCCTGCTCGGCACAGGAATGCGGAGCAGCCTTCAACTCGCAAGAGATCACCAAAACGTGCTGGGTCAAGGTCCCCTATACCTTATTCACAGGTTAGAGAGAAACCCTCTAGTCACACTAGATCTCCACAACGCAGGAAATCGGTATCTCCTGTAGTAATCCGACAAAAGCCCTCAAGCTGGACCAGGTCCCCAAAACGTGCAAACTCGAAGTCTCCTCCACCTCTTTTGCTCACCAAAGAGAAAAATCGAATCAGATCCCCTAAACGTGCCAAGTCGAGGTCTCCTTTGTCTCGATTGCCGGAGTTGGGAAAACCATCTAATCGAGCCAGGTCGCCCAAACGTGCCCAGTCAAAGTCTCCTGAATCTCATTCGCCTTCACCACGGACTAAAAGGTTAAAGAGAGCTCAAGCTGAACGAGATGGTGAAAAAGGAAGTGTGAGGAACCACGAGAAAAACCGTGTTAGGAAGGGTAATGGGGCCACACCTAGAGAAAGAGATTCAGACATGAATCTGCCAATTGAGAGAAGAGATAGGTCAGAAAGGGATGCAGTGGACAATGAGTCTTCCAGATTGAGACCTGAACGCTCGTCTTCTCTGTCTGATCGTCGCTACAGGAGTCGACCGAGATCTAGATCACCTCGAGCTTCTGATAACAGAGCGCATGATGAGGTATCTGGTGATATTCACTACCTCAACCTGATTCATGTCTTTAAGGAATTAGATATGCATATTGACATCATTATTTTTGGTTGATATGAGAACAGGAAGATGTGAATTGTGAAATATTCTGGTAACTACCTGGTGCTCTGAATCAAATTCTTATTTTGTCAAAATAGGCTGCTAAAGGACAATAGTTTGTACTCTAATTTCCTTTTTGATCTCTGAACAATGTTGTATTTTAAATTAATGAACAAGTTTTTGGGTCCCTTCTGGATATAGGAAACCTAGCTGCAACGAGGAAATGGTCAAAGAGACTTCTTTTTTCCACTATATTATTCATGATTAGAACAATTTTTTTTCTTTAATTAATTATCATGGGATGAAGAAGCAATCAAACACTTGCCTTCCATTTTTATTGTTTAGAAACATGAAAAACGATTGTCTCCCTCTTTGAGAACATTAAAAAAACAAAATCTCTATCTACCCAGATCTTGTTAAAGATTAACAATGCATTTTTTTGTTGAATGTGAGTATATTTTTCTCTATCTGGATTGTATTAGAACTATTCCTTTCTTGGCTAAATCGATCCAACAATTAGAATGGGGGGATTAAGGAAATGAGTAACATGCACCACAAGCTTCCATAAAAGTAATATAAGTGATGTAGATAAGTGATGCTCAATTAGTTTGTGCAGAGAAATTTATGAAGTTCTAGAACTCCTTCATCATTTAGTAGTAGTCGTCCTCACTTGCAACCTAATTCTTTTAGCTCTGATGATGGTATCATGGGCTAAAACTCACATCTTAATAGCCTCTTATTTAACTTTGAAACTAATTTTGTTCGGTACTTTTATTCTTTTAAAATCGTCACTGACTTATTTATATTGAAATTGGCACTTTCCCCCTCTTGAATGCCATAAATTTCAACCCGCAGTGTTTGTATGAAGCCTCACATGGAATGCCACTTGACTTATTTATATTGAAATTGGCACTTTCCCCCTCTTGAATGCCATAAATTTCAACCTGCAGTGTTTGTATGAAGCCTTACATGGAATGCCACTTGGTTTCTCTTTAAATTGTCCTTTTAGTTTAAGAAATAAACAGAATCTGATCATTTTGCAATGTCTGCAGGTTACAAAGTCAAGGGTTGCTGAACAGTGGTGAGCCACTCGAACGTGATGCTTTCCAATTTAACTGCTGAAGAGATATTTTTATCTGCAATTATTTGCTACTTGACCCATTGTCATCTAATTCAGGTGTCCTTGACTATTCAAGTCAAGCTTTGCTTCTAACTGGGGGTTAATCTTGTCCCCAGCTTATCAGACTGCATGTTTATGCTCCATAAAACTGCAGTATATTATTTTTGATTTGATCAATGTTCAAAATTTTGTATTGTGATCGAAAATATCTAAAATCCCGATTCTTATAATTGGGTAGTTAGCGTGAGTGCACATATGTTTTCTTTTAGATTGTCCCCAGGTACTTTTGGGTATTTTGTCTCTGACTTGTTAAATGTCAAATTGTAATCCTCTGTTCTGATCCTTTTCCATTTTTTTTTTTTTTGGCTCTTAGAGGATTATTTTATTTAATATTCCAAAACAAAATATGTCTGCTGATCCTTCGTTTTTGAGGGGTGGGGTTCTAAGGACACCAATTTCTTAGCTCCTATTTGGTTCCCTTTACTTTAATTTATTTCTCATACTCATTTTCAACAACACATTCACACAATAAAATATTCTACACTTACACCCAAAATTTTTCCTACCACACATTCACAGAATAAAATATTCTACACTTACACCCAAAATTTTTCCTACCACACATTCACAGAATAAAATATTCTACACACACCCAAAATTTTTCCTTACTTTTTAACCACACATCCTCCAAAACGTACTATTTAAAACTATGTTTTTTTAAATTTTAAGGCAACCAAACGGGGGCTAAGTATGTACTTCGTCGCTGTATGTCAGTGTTTTCTGAAGAACGGCTTGATCTAAAAGCTGAAGCTGTTAGATAGGGCCACATGTATATCATTTAAATATTGTTTTCAACATTTAAATATCTTTTAACTGAGTTTCATCTTTTGCTTGAGCAGGAATAGTGACGATGATGCAATGGCTAAAATGAAAGCAACTGAAGAGACTCTGGAAGGGAAAGAAAAGGTGGCCTTTTCATTTCCCCTATTGCTTCTTCTACTGAATATGCTTCTCTACATATTTTTCCCCTATGATTGTTTTCTTCTCTTTTGCCTGCAATGGAACATTGAGATAAATGAGAGTTTTTATGAGCATTTTTGTGATGAGTATATATTGCTTTATGTTTCCCTTTGGCACTGATGTATGAGTTATCAAACTCATAATTGCATTTTTATTTACAGCAAAAGCCTTCATTTGAGTTGTCTGGGAAGCTTGCGGATGAAACTAATCGAGTCAGAGGTTATTTCTACACTTTGTTTTAACTTAACAAGCAAAATGTTCGTTCCACGTGAAAGTTGTTTGATGGGATAGAGAATATATTTTGCTTTCTTTGAAACTTTTGCACATTGAGCTGTTGTATCGTTTGTGTTATTACAAACTTCTATTTCTCCTTTTCCCTGCTATACACATACACGAAACAAATTAGCTTAAAAAGAAAATCATGGAAGTTTGCTCCTTCGTGTGTCACATTTTAAAAGTAGCTGTATCTTAATGTTATGTGCAACTCTCATATATGGTGTATTTGTGGATGGATTTTATAATATCTTTGAGAACATTGATTATTTGGCTCTATGAATGTGATTGCAAGACAAAGAAAATGATATTTGAACTTCCATCAACTTGTTTTCATGCTTTGAGAGAATGTTTTATACAAGGCTTGAGTAGCAAAATGATCAGTAGATGTTTTGACATATCACTATGTGCTTATCATGGGAACCAGATGAGCTACACAGAACTCAATCTGTTACAGCACGTGCTTTTCTTATGTCGTGGTAAAGCGAGGAGGAAAAAGAACATCTCTTTTCAGTCCCCTTTAATATGTGCCATCGTTGTAGATGTTGTAAACAATAGCATAGAGGAAAGGAATAGGAAAATAATGTTGGTAATTGGATAACATAAAGCTAACTTATATAGCTGATAGGTTCTGATTTTGACATCAGCTTATAGTTTGAACTTCTTAGCCTTTTGGATTGGAATGAATTTTGGCTATCTGCCCTTGATAAAGAAATCTTCTGGTTTAACTCTTGGATTTGTCCATGTCAGTTTAATTTTTATTTATTTATTTATTTTTCCGTACTGTTTCTGATACAATGCAACTTCCATTAGGTATAACATTGCTGTTCACCGAGCCCCCAGATGCCCGAAAACCAGATATAAGGTGGCGATTTTATGTTTTCAAGGGTGGTGAAGTGCTTAATGGTAAATCTTTATTGGTCATATCTCATGTCTTTAAATGTATATCCACCATCATTTATATGGTTGTATTCCGATTGCTAATTTGTTTAAACATGGTAATGAAAGAGTTGACTCTTGGCTTGACCTTATTGTCAGTATAGGTTTCAGTCATTGGCGTTGGTCATCCCGTCTTTCTTAGATTTCTTTTTATATTGGTCTTGAATATCCTTCCCAATTTTCCTACCCCATCTTCTAAATAAATATCATAACAATTAGATATGAATATCATATCAGTCTGAATGCCAAATACGAATTAGCAACTATCTGCAATGTGATCCCTGTCCTAGTTGTCAATTGCCATGTATAACGGCTTGTAGATAATTGATTGTGATGCAATGGAATGAATTTTTGGGAACCACTTTTAATATACTTCATTCTTTCTTCTCCCAATATTCGACACAGTTAAATTTTCCATTGTCCTCAGAAGTGTTATTATTTTATGTAAATTTCCATTGTGCCTCTTTATTTTCTGTTTACAACTAGTTTCTGTTCCTTTTAACCTGGCAGACATTCATCCACTTTTTCCTTTTAGCTTCAGGAAAGAATTTAGAGTTAATGCGAATCATACTTGCACTTCTGAAACTGTAGAACCTCTCTATGTACATCGTCTGAGCTGCTATCTTTTTGGGAGAGAGAGGAGAGTTGCTGACATCCCTACAGACCACCCATCTTGCAGCAAACAACATGCTGTTCTTCAGTATCGGTGGGAATCATAATTGAAGTTTATTGTTTCCACTTTTTAAAATCATTTATGCATTTTTAGGTATTTATTTGTATATTTTACAGGCAAGTGGAAAATGAGAACCCAGACGGTACCATGTCTAAGCAAGTAAGGTAAGTCTGAGGCTGTCTGCTTAGATTGTTTGATGTCTTTTAGATGATGATACTTTTACATTTAACCAAACTCATACGTCCTGTGCATTGTACTAGACCGTATTTGATGGATCTTGGAAGCACAAATGGGACTTTTATTAATGTAAGCAATTTACATAGAACATCAAATATGCAATTCATAGAGGTGCTAGTCATGCTTCTTTATGATTTCTTTGATATTTTCTTTCCCTTTTTGCAGGATGATCGATTAGAACCACAGCGATACTATGAGCTTTTTGAAAAAGATACTATTAAGTTTGGTAATAGTAGGTAGGCTACCAATTATAACTCTTCGCGTGCTTGCCAGATCTTTGAATCTCATTGAGGAATGTCCATATTTGTAGATGTGTGATGGTACTTTGCTTATAGTATCTTAGACTTGGTGGCAATGATTTGATCATCCTCTTGCTATAGATTTCTTGTGTAAAATTTACATGCACTTGCTACGTAATGTTCTTCTTGATGTATGTGAAACCCAATGAGTAATGAATGAGAATGTAGGGACTGAAGCTGGCTTAGGGAATTGAAGTGCAAAAAAACTATTTCAAATATCTAGGTTGCTATCTGGAAGGTCCAGGTTTTCAATGCATGAGCGGTTGAAGTGGTTCAGTTTAAGGAAGCTTCACTGAAAACTGTTTTCCTCCCTGTCAATGCCCGTTAAGTTGTTAGTAGAAAATTAGGAGAGAATGAAGGTTTATCGATTGAATTGCACGTAAAGTTAGATTTCTATCTCACGGACATTATCACACTGCAAGAATGAGGGAAACGAGATGCTCAGGAATTTAGTGTTGAATACCTTTTCTTTGAAGTGTGATGCTAGAGGCGTATCCGAGGTTTTTAATCATTTTTGTGTTTGTTGGGTGAATAGTAAAAAATATAGACTTACACCTGGATATATGGAACAGGGTTTTTGCTTTCCCTCCTTAAATATTCTGGGGCTCACCTACTTGGTGTTCTCTGTGAAAGTTAGCACTGACAAAGGACAAGGAAAAATATGTTATTGAAAGTCAGCACCTGTTTTTATTTGGTTACTGGTTAAACCTGTGACTTAATGTCAAGCCCTTATTTCTATGGTTACGTTTCTTGTAAAAGCATAGCCAAGAGGAAAAAAGTTGCGCACAATGCACATGTTTGGTTGTACAGATAAATTTTTGGGACATGACTTTGTTATACATCTTTTGAGAAAGCTCTACATCCATTTTCACTTTCGGCCCATATCATCAGATCGTTTGGACTTTTTGTCGTTCTCTTTACCTGTTCTAGACTTTTAATGACATTTTTTCTTCTTATTTTTATTTGCGCTTGCAATTTGTTTTGACAATGTGAACCTTTTATGATATATAATCGGGGTTTCCTATTGATATATACTCACAAAATGAATTTCCTTCTGATTAGAAAATTGACTAATGCAATTTCAATTTAGGTTAATCTTTTCCTGAATGTTCCTCCTGGTTTTGCAGCCGAGAGTACGTGCTACTACATGAAAATTCATCTGGATGATGCTCGGCAAGATGGCCTCCATCAGTCTCTATTACTTGCCTAGCAGGGTATGAAACAATTTGTGCCTGGAGAAGTCTCGTTAACTACACCAAGTTGAACATTTTGAAGCCAGAGTTGAGTGCTGTAAAGTTTTGTTTTGCCAAGCCAACTCTCATTTCTTCACAAGAATGTTTTATTTGCCATGCCACCATGAGTTATGCCAATGGTTAGCCGAGACACCATTGTACTGATTTGTAAACTTCGACAGTTTGATGCATCAGAATGTCTTGATTGTATTGGCGTGAGAGAAATTACTGTCTTTGATCCTTACTCTCCATTTTTGAACTTTACAGAGGAGGATTATAACTTAGCCCCTATTCGGCAGTTTGATGCATCAGAATGTCTTGATTGTATTGGCGTGAGAGAAACTACTGCCTTTGATCCTTACTATCGATTTTTGAACTGTACAGGGGGGGATTATAACTTAGCCCCTATTTGGTGTAAATTAAAATGAGACTTTTTAGTAAATTTTGATAGAAGTGGATAGGTCCTATAGCCTACGAGGATAGCAGCCTTTGATGATGTCATTTCCAAAAAAGAAAAGAGTAATGCTATTCATCTCCACTGAGGTTACATACACAGTGTGTGTGACATTAATGTGGCATTAAATGATTAGTGAAATTAAATAAGTCATTTAATTCATCTTTATTTAGTTTATTATCTAGCGTAATCTAGAGTGAAATTGTAACCTCAATGAATCTACACAGTATTACTCATAAATCTTGGACCTTCATTTTACTAGTCTCCATCTCTCATTTATTTATGTATATTGGGTACTCACCTTTTTTTTATTACAAAAAATGATTATTTGATCAATATGTATAAGAAGTCTTGAAAATAAAACTTTTAACTCCCTTTAAAGACTATTCATAGTTTACTTTATTATTATTATTATTATTTTTTTCTCCATCTTCCAATGACGTCGTATCATATGTTATCTGTAAAGATTTTTTTTATCAAAAAATTCTGTATGCATGATTTTTATTTATTTATTTTAACACGAAGTCCCGTTCATACCCTAAACCCCGCACCTATTAGGTGGAGATTAAAATTGGATTAAAATTGAAAAATTAGCCATTATTGTTGACTTTACCCTATAACGAATTTATTTTCAATTTTAATTAAATTTTAATCACGACCGAACACACTTGTATACTTGTATGTATAGGTCTCTTTGTATATAAATCCACTCAACGGATCTTCTCATTATTGTTTACTCTCTCTCTCTCTCTCTCTCTCTACTTTTTCTATATCTTGGCTTTATACTCTTCTTTTACTCACAATTTGAAACGGTCATCACCTTTATTCATTTCACTGCAGAATTAATCTCTAGAAAACTATGGGTTCATCAGGTTTTAAGCTGCTGATTCTATTAGCCCTCTTGACAACCTCATGCATGGCACAAGCACCAGCAGGCGCACCAAGGGTCTCACCCACCGCCACCCCAACACCAGCCCCCGCGGTGGGGACACCAGCTCCATCACCGGCTCCATCGTCCCCTTCTCCAGCTCCAGTTTTGGCTCCGGCTCCGGCTCCGGCTTCAGTTCAAACTCCAAGTCCATCACCTGCCCCCGGAACTGAAACTGAAACCCCATCTCCTGCACCAGGAGTAAGTGCACCATCTGCACCAACCCCTGGGGGTCCCGCAGGAGGCCCAACTGCTGATCAGACGCCATCTGAAGGTTCAAATGACGGGTGGGTCAACAGGGCGGCGATTGGCGGCACTGCCTTCGCTGCAACACTTGTGGCGGTGGCGTTGATGTAGGTTTTCAACGTGGAGGCTTGTGGAGATATAGATGTGGCATTTGGACGGTTGAGATTTATTTGTCTCTTTGTTTGATTTAGTTGTAATTTTAGTTTAATATTTATTTCTTTTTCTGTTATTATATTTATTTTGTACGAGAATATTTATCAGGGGAGTCACATGTACATGAATAAATGAATAAAATGCGTTTCTAATTCTTCACTTGAGTAATTAATGTTATAAAATAATTTTAATACGCTTATTTATTATTTTTAATTATATATTTTAAAAATAATTAATTTCAAAAAAGGGTCCTTTAGTCAAGAAATTGAAGTTAATTGTGAGTAAAAATTCTTGAGCTTGTAATTTTAATTTTTATAAAAATATTAAAGTGATTTGGTGAGCCATGACGTCAGTAAGTGGCTGGCACATGGAACCACCGACGCTGCCGCTGAGCCAACACCTAGAGCCTTGTTTGTTTGCAGAGAAACAATTATTTTTTGATACTTTCGGTGGCAAATTGGTATTTTTATATGCCTGGTGTTGGAATCCTATAAAGTTCAAGGTTCAATAATAATAAAGAATCAAGCTATAGGTACATCATTGATTGACAACATTATATTTGACATCATCACATTCATCCATTTAATTTTTCTTTTTCACATCACAAGGTAAAATTTTGACAATACACGATTGTCAATAATTGTTGTCAATCAACGTTGTACATTTAAATTAATTCAATAATAAATTAAAAAAGATGACACCGTACGTACATAACGGTGTACACACGGATTTACACTCCTCACATGAAGGGGGGTCCGCATACAATAAAATTATGATTTAGTGTACACGAGCCTCCTCCATGTGATAGGGGTGTAAACTTGATACAAGTATCATTTCCCAAAATTAAAATAATTATAATTGGTTTAATGATGTGGAGCGCCATTAAATTTTCGATAATTGGCGAAGAGCTCGTCAATAATTGGAAATAGATCCCCAAATGGAGTTGTACCCAACAAAAACTACCAATCGAGAAAAGTGGGAAAATTTATCAATCTTTTTTCGCATAAAATGAAAAGGTATTTATTATGGAACAACACAAGCTTGATGACTTCAAAAATATTTTTGTATTAAAAAAATGAGACACAGTGTAAATCGAAAAAACAAGAAAATTGATTTAAACAGTCAACCGCGCAGACCACAATTATAAAATGATTTTCAACCCAATGAAGTGGATATAAGCACGGCCTTGCGGAGTTTTCTACATTGTTTTATTGACTTTTTATTTTATTTTTCGCACATCAATTGTTTAAATATATTTGGTCTTTTGCGATATTAAAATATGAGGTTTCTCCCCTTAAGTTTTTACAATTTAAACTTAAGTAAGAGCTTTGATAGTTTTTATGGTTTCTTGAATAAAAACTTCTCTCAAATGTTGTCGAGCTTTTAAAAATAAATTGAACATTTTTTTTTATCATCGAACCTCGAATATTAATATAATCAACATAAATTTAGAACGTTTCTTATTTTCAAGGTTTTGACAAGACGGCTTCTGATTCAACTTTCCTTTCAATTATGGCTTTATGATAGAGTAATGCTATTTGCAATCGCTAATGATCGTAGTCGTCGTACATGACATACGTGTGACGATTAATAACTTGATACATAAGATAATAAAAAACTATCACATTAATACATCAAATCATTAACCAACTATATATACCATATAAAGCGACTACGATGATGAATAATTGCTAATAACATTATTCTTTATGAAAACCATATCATTGCAACTCAACTCACCAATCTCCAATCCCAGGCAGAGAACTTGGCAAGATTGAATATTGAGTGGGCCACTGTTAAGACTATGGGCACTGACTCCAAAATAACCCTTCTACTCCAAGAAAGCAATAAATGGATGGGAAAATTACGTCATGTCCTACTTGCTAACTTTCCATTTCAAAACAATAATGCTGCTGATCTAGGCCAAAAAAACAGGAAACAAGGAAATATGGTGAGGTGTAGAAAAATGATTGGGTGTCGTGTTTATTTTTTTTTTCAAATTGACCGATCCGATGTCGACACATGTTCTCCCTGAATTTAAATCTGAATTTGAGCATATTTTTGTAGCATTGTACATTTCAAAATTTAGCTGCTAAAGATAGTCGTACAATAATTGATGGTTTAACTTTTTAGGCCATTTCCTCCAAGCTCGGGTGCAATTTTAGTGGTGGAGACTATCCACTACTCTTCCATGGTAGTGACACTGTAGTTGGAATGGCTCGACGACTTTAGATCTGACAACTATAGAGTCCGATGATGATTATAGATCCGGCCGCTATGAGGAGGTGTTATCCATTCTCCACTAATATTGTGACGAAGAACTAGACGAGTGATGATGGAGATAATGATATATAAGAGTGAAAAAGATTGGTGTTTGCTTCTGCGATTTGTCTGGCCCTCGTCGTCCATGGACCTAAATGCTGACTTTTTGTTTGTAGTTCGTGGTTTGTGATGGTCCTTAGTCATTGGACGAGTGGACTTTCCAATCTTACATCCTTGAACCTCATTTGGATCTAATGTTGATGGTAGAACAATGGAGAAGTCGGGTGAAGAACGAGAGCAAAGGGGTGGGGTGGGGTAATTGTGACTAATTAATTATGTAATTGTGAATAATAAATTATTTCTGACATATTAATCGCGTTTTGAGATTTAATATATGATTATGACCTATAAATTTTGAGATATGTAACTATGACTCATAAATTGTGCAATATTTGAATTTGACTTATTTAGTTAAATTTTAGGTCGCAAATATAATCATCTAATTTTGGAATTTTTACAAGTTTATTAAATTTGAAATTGTATTCTAAAACATTTATAGATATGATTTTTTTTTACCTAAATGTATTGGTGAATAAGATAGTAACTATGAAATCAAACATGTCCTAGGTGGATAGAACGAATATATAATACCACTTTTTGATGGAGTTTGTTGATAGCTGATATCCGAAGTTGCTCAGATCGGATTAAATACACATGATAAAGATGAGCTTGTAGTTCAATTAATAGCCGAACGTTGGGGTAGCTCAGGTCAGATTAATGCACTTGATAATGTGAGTGCGATGGTATGAGGTCAGTTCGGATGGTTAGCGTATCCGAGAAGTTTGTGTAGTCTTTCAAGGGTAAGGAAATCTTAATGATTGAAGATTACTGACATGATCAATAAACCAACCAATCAGAAAAATTCACAAGAAATAATCTTACATCTACGTACACATAAGCTTCTAATCAAATAATTAAGTTCCTTTCTCTAAGATAATTCATTAATTATCGGGGTCCACCCGCAAGATTTGCTCATGATAACCTGTTAGGTCGAACTCAGTGGCCAATCAAATTACTACAGCAAATGTACTTCCTTAGCTCGGGTTTGCAGATGACAAGATGGGAAATTAATGAGTCGTGCATATTTTTTCCTATAAACATGACTTCACACGCTAACGGTCTTTTTACATTCTCTATATTCAAATATTTCCTGTAAACATGGAAAAAAAGAGAGCATTTGAATAATTTATAACCATGGGTTATCAACTAATCAAAGTCGTGTTTATCCCTTAAGTTAGCTTGAAATTTACTTGTTCAATTTTCAACGTCACAGTGTGACGCTAGAAGGAGGGCCCCAAACTTGAAAAACGGCCCCATCCCTTTTAAAAAATCCATCAAACAACGAAATTATGGAGGAATTTTTAGCTTCTAAAAATCAATCCCACACTCACCCTTAGCAAGGCCATGACTCGTCAGCTGTAGGAAAAAGACGAGGCCAAAGCTAAACTATTGACCCCCAAATGGCATCCATGAAGAAGCTATCAAAAAGTTGACAAATGTTGTCGGCAGGTTGGAGCAAAATCAAGATCGTAACCTGTCACAGGACACCGAAGTGGAATCCCCTCGTAGAGAAAGGACCTGGCGACCTCCTATCAGGAAAACTCTTCAGTTCTCAAGTGGAGAATCCTCAAAAACCAAGACTGAGGAAATTAGAAGTTATCATGTGGCAACAAAACTAGCTACTAGGGGAACAAACAGTGTATTTGACAGACTGGTCCACAACACTCTTTGACGCCCGCAAACAAGCGTAATGAGACCCACACAACTCGTCCAATGGGACGAATTGAGCCCGAAAAGTCTGCCTTGAAAAAGCGCATAGCTAATTTGGAGGCTAGAAATGGAGGAAGCTTAGAAGATTACCTAACAAAACGCCATTCTCCACTCACTAAAGATATCTTAGCAGAACCTTTGCCAAAAAAGCTGAAAAAGCCATAGCTTACTAGATACGAAGGGGAAAGAGATCCTCTAAGTCACTTGGACAAATACACCTCCTAGATAGAGTTGCAAGGAGCAGGAGATGTCATAATGTGCTGTGCATTCCCCATAACTTTAGGGGAAAAAGCTCAAAGATGGTTCAGGAGGCTGCATCAAAGGACTATACGAAATTGGAACGACCTCGCCATGACGTTCTTTGCCCAGTTCATGGGCTCGAAGGCAAGAACCACGCCTAAGGAACGACTTGTAAGCGTAAAGCAGGGAAAAACTAAATCATTCAAGAGCTATTCGAATAGATTCAACAAACAATCCATGTATGTCGAAAAGATTTTTGATGATGCCACACTTATGGCAGTCCTCTCGGGATTAAGACCAAAAACGAGATTTTGGTGGTCAGTACATAAAGATGGACCTCAAACATACCACGAGTTCCTAGGCCGAGCTGAAAAGTACATCAGCGCGAAAGAAGCCACTTCAAATGAGGAGGATCTCAAGCCAAATCCACAGTCCCCATAGCAAGCCAAGGGGAAGCAAGTGGATAGGGATACTGGGAGGGAAAGAAGGAAAGATAGGAGAGATCAAAACCGTCCAAGGCCATACCCCGACAAATTTCGTGAATACCATCAATTGAACGAAACTTTGGAGGAGGTCTTCTTGCAAGCTAGGGAGAAAGAAACATTTTGCCCACCTCAGCCACAGAAGAAGGGATTTAGTGGGAAAAGCCAGGCAAAGTACTGTCGCTATCATAGAATGGCAGGACATAACACAGATGACTGCAGAAACTTGAAAGAGGAAGTGGAATCACTTATCAGGCGAGGTCATTTGCAAGAATTTGTGGCTAAGCATAGGGAGGCGAATCCAACTGGGGTTCAACTACCTGTCCAGCAAGGGGTAACCCAGTCAGTCCGGCATGGACCTCAAGCTCGGGACCCACATCACCGAGTTGAGATCCGAACTTTGATAGGTGGAAATCAGTATTTTGAAGGATCACGGAGAACCAGGCGAAGGGGATGGCAGGCAACGCTTGCATCTGACAAAACCACAAACCAGTACATTAAGAGACAGAGGCCAATGTAACACCAAACTCTGAATTGTTTGGATTCTCAGGGGATGACGTACAAGGAGTATTGTAGGATCAAAGTGACGCTCTGGTTCTAGCCATGACAATTGATGGGATACAAATACACTGAACTCTAGTAGATAACGGGAGCTCGGTTAACGTCCCATATTCCCAAACTCTGGAGCAAATGGGGATATATGAACGTTATCTACAGTCATACCCTAGAAGGTTGCAAGGGTTCTCTGGAGACCCCATAGAAGCCAAGGGACAAATTGTCCTAATTGTAGAGTTGGGAAAGCCCCCTAGTCAAAGAAGGATTCTAGCAGACTTAATACTATATTGGGAAGGCCTTTGCTGCACAAATTGCAGGCGGCTACCTCAATATACCGTTATTGCATCAAGTTTCCAACCCTACTTGGACAAGGGGTGATACGTGGAAATTAGGCCGAAGTAAGAGCTTGCAATGTGGACCTACCTGCCCCATATGTCCAAATGTTGAGAAACCAACATCATCAGAAGGAGGGAGAAGCTAGGTTCAAATGACCTATTGTAGCCGATTTATCTGAGATCAGCATAATTGAGAAACATCGCAAGAAGTCAACTGATGACCAGCTCTTGTTTGAGCAAGGTGAGGTGGATCCAAATCCATATCCTGGAGTCTTGGTGATCTGTATCCCTATATCAGGATTTAATGTTTCAAAGGTTCTAATTGATACATGAAGCTCCCTTAACATACTCTACTTTAGCACTTTGGAGCAAATTGGGATCCCCACGAGTTTTTTACAACCATAACTAAACATGGTTTTGGGGCTCGATGGTGCTCGTTCTAAAGAAAAAGGGGAAATCAAACTCCCTGTGGAGCTCGAAGAATCCCCTTACCGATTTAAGTTGAACACGAAATTTGTGGTTCTAAACTCAAAATCCCCTTATGATGCAATCATGGGACAACCTCTGTTGTTCAACCTCAAAGCAGTCGTCTCAATGTACCATTACTTCCTTAAATTTCCCACACCTCATGGTGCAAGACAAGTCAAGGAAAATAGGGACGCAACTGAAATGCGTCAAGTAATGTTTGATTCGAAAGGGAAAAAGATCAATTTTCCCTTAGAGGTATATGATATGCACAGTGGAGCCTACGTCGAACTCATTGGACTCACGTTTGAAGGTGAGGGGAGGAGAACCAATAGAAGAGCTAGATGCTATTTAGGTCGAAACGAGGAACCCCCTAAAGGAACTCAAAATAGGTCATGAGCTGCGGTCACCCCTTAGAGATCAAATCATCAATTTCATTCAAGAAAACCTTGATGTTTTTGGCTGGGAACACTTGGACATGAAGGGGATTGACCAAAAAGTCATGTGTCACAAGTTGGGAATTGATCCTTCGGTACGGCCAAAATAGTAACGACGCCGACCTTTAAACTCAGAACGGTAAGAAGTTTTGAATAAAGAAGTACCGAAGTTGCTCCACAATGGGGTTTATTCGAGAAGCAAAATATTCGAAGTGGGTTGCTAATCCCGTTTTGGTCAAGAAGAGTAATTGAGACTGGAGAACGTGCATTGACTTCACCGACCTGAACAAAGCATGCCCTAAGCACAGTTTCCCGCTACCAAGGATAGATCGGATGGTAGATGCTATTGCTGGGCATAAATTGCTCAGTTTTACGGATGCATACTCAAGGTACAACCAAATCCCCATGTACGACCAGATCAGGAGAACACAACCTTTGTTAGAGACAGATGTCTTTATTACTACAAAGTTATGCCGTTCGATCTCAAGAATGCTGGAGCAACTTACCAAGCTTGGTAAATTCTATATTTGCCGGGTAGATCGCTGAGACCATGGAGGTGTACGTCGAAGACATGCTAGTAAAAAGTACAAATGTACAGGATCATCAGAGATACCTCGCTGAAATGTTCGGAATTCTAAGGACTTACGGAATGAAGTTGAATCTACACAAGTGTGCCTTTGGTGTCAGCTCAGGAAAGTTCTTGGGTTACTTGGTGAACCAAAGAGGAATCGAAGATAAGGGCCATAATTGAGATGTTCTCGACCAGACCTAAGGAAGTTCAAAGTTTAACAGGATGGGTCGCTGCCCTTAGTTGCTTTATGTCAAGATCGACAAACAAATGCAAGGGAAGAAGTTTGAGTAGACGTCTGAATGCCAACTCTTTGCACGAGGCTGGAGAAATATTATTATCGTATCTAGCAGTGTCGAACATGCCATCAGCGCAGTACTGGTTAGGGAAGAGGAAGGGGTACAGGACCCCGTCCACTACATTAGCAATGCTTTGCACGAGGTCGAGCTTCGCTATTCTCCATTGGAAAAGTTAGCTTATGAAGTGGTCATTGCAACCTGGAAGTTAAGACCTTACTTCTTGGAACTTCCAATTGAGGTCTTAACTAATACCCATTTAGGCAAGTCTTATAAAGTACAAACCACGTACCTCTGTCAAAAGGTCAAACTCTTGCTGATTTCATCGCAGAATTTAATCCGGATTTGACATAGGAATCTTGTCATGATGAACCTTGGAGACTTTTTGTTGATGGATCGTCTACAGAAATACGAGTAAGAGCTGGGATTGTTCTAATTAGCCGTCACTAATTGTTATGTGAAGCGTTCTCATTCAACTTTAGCGCTTCAAACAACGAGTCTGAATATAAAGCCCTCATAGCTGGCCTAAGAATGGAAAAAGAGATGAGGATTGATCACCTGATGGTGTACATCGATTCTCAACTAGTGGTGAACCATATCAATGGAGCTTATCAAGCAAAATAAGAAATGATGAACAACTACCTTTGGATTGTTAAGCAGGAGCTAAAAACTTTTAAAGATGTGCAAGTCGAACGGGTTCCCCGAACTCAAAATGGCCATGCTGACGCTTTAGTCCAATTAGCAACAAGCGATATGAATGAAAGGTTCAGTAGTATTCTAATAGGAAGGGTCTGCCGTGCTACCATTGAAGAATTTAAGGTGGTTCACATGACAGTCGACCTTAAGCCAACATGGATGGGTGAGACCACTGCATACCTGAAATCGGGGTCATGCCTAGAAGATCCTATCATGGCAAGGAAACTCCGTATAAGAGCAGCTAGATATACGTTGATTAATGATATCCTATATAAGCGAGGATATTCTGTATCTTTGCTCAGGTGTTTGAACGAGGAAGAAGTATTGCATGCCCTGAAAGAAGTGCATGAAGGAATATGTGAAAATCATGTTGAGGGACAATCGCTAGCATACAAAATTGAATGCCAAGGATATTTTTGGCCTTCTATGAAAAAAGATGCCCTAGAGTTCATCAGGAAATGCGACAAATGTCAGAGTTTTGCTCTAAAAATCAACATCCCCCCAGGTTAATTGAATTGTGTGATAACACCATGACCCTTCTCCAAATGAGGGGTCGATCTAATTAGTCCCATGTCCACATGAAATGGAGGGACAAAATTGCAATTGTGGGGCAGTTGATTACTTCACCAAATGGGTGGAAGCTGAACCCTTAGCCAAGATAACCGAGCATGAGACTACGGAATCATATGGAAATCTATCATATGTCGGTTTGAGGTACCGCATTTCATTGTAACAGACAATGGAAAATAGTTCGACAACAATCGTTTTGTAAATTTTTGCAAAAGTTTCATGATACAAAGGCATTTCTCCACACACAACCATCCTCAAGCTAATGGGCAAGTTGAAGCAATAAATAAGATCATCAAGCATATGCTCAAAGCAAAGCTTGATGCTCTCGAGGGAGGATGAACTGAGGAGCTCCCCAGTATTTTGTGGTCTTATCATACCACGTCCAGAAGCAGTAATAGAGAAACTCCTTTCTCTTTAGCTTTTAGGGTAGAGGCGGTCATCCCTCTTGAGATGGAAATCCCTTCCATCCAAACATTAGTGTATAGTGAGGATGAAAATGAGATAGTGTTAAGGGGAGAGTTAGATTTGTTGCAAGAAAAAAGAAATGAGGTTGAAATTCGGAACGCTGTATACAAATAGCGTAATGCAAGATATTACAACCAAAAGGTGAAGAGATGAGAGTTTGAAGTTGGTGACCTTGTGTTAAGAAAAACCTTCTTGGCACAAGAGAACTCAATTATGGGTCTTTAGGACCTAATTGGGAAGGTCCTTACAAGGTGACCAAGATTCAGCTTAGAGGAACATATGAATTGGAAGACATGGAAGGCAGACCGCTATAACACCCTTGTAATGCAGAATATCTCAAGAAATACTATCAGTAAAGGATAATTGTTCATAATAAGAAAGTATGTTCCTAATGGATGGAGTTATTGGAATACTAATCCTCAAAGCCTTGCTTATGAAGCAGGCTGAACAAATGTTGTAAGTGATGCAACACTTAGTGTAAATTCCTACAAAGGAATCCTAAAAGCCCTGCTCATGAAGCAGGTTGAACTAAGGTTATAAGTTCTGCAACACTTAGTGCGAATTTCAACAAAGGAATCCTCAACACCCTGCTTATTAAGCAGATCGAACTAAGATTGTAAGTGCTGTAACACTTAGTGTAACTTCTTACAAAGGAATCCTCAATGCCCTGCTCATGAAACAGACTGAGCTAAGTGCTGCAACGCTTAGTATGATTTCCAAAAAAGAATTAATGCTGAAGTCATATATGCTTAAGTTCGTAAACATCATTATTAAAACAACGAATCGATTTAAAAAGAGAAACTGAGTTTTCATTCATGTAAAAGCATTACAAAAAGTTCCTAAAATAAAGTTTTGAAGACTCAACAAAACAAAAAAAAAACATGGAGAAACTACGGGTTCTGGGATTTGGTGGAAGTACGCTCTCGTCAGTAGGAGCTTTCTGGACTTCAGCAGTTCTTCAACTTCTTTTTCCTACTCCTTAAGAGCTTCATCCAGGAAATTAGTATCCTAGTCTGACCTCTCCTTGTTGATGAACTTGATTATTTCAACAATACCCAGAACATATGTCTCCTGGGATAAGTTGTCGAATGCTGGGGAAGCTCTCCAATCTTCCATTGCTTTGGAGACCTTCAACTCGACCTCTTTCCTAATAGCCATTGCTTGGGCCACTGCTTCATCAGCCCTCTTCTTCTCGTTCTCAACTTGAATATTGGCCTTTTCACCCCAGATCTGCAAGGCCTGATTCTCCACCCTCAAATCCTTATTTTCATCCACAAGTCTTTGCTCCGAAGTAATAAAGGTATTGAGCTCTACCTCCATCTTATCTACACAATCCCTTAGCCCCTTTCATTTTCAGCAAAAGACGTTCTTTCCGCCTCAACCTTCTCAAACATCATGTTAGCTCGGTCCCTAACTACAAACATTTTGTTGAGCTCAGCTTTAACTTGAGAGGTACAATCGTTCATTGAAGGTTATAAGAAAATAATTTCAAATAAAAAGCTTTTAGGGAAAACAAAGAAAGTTTTGGAAAAATTTACCTTTTTAGTTACCGATGTCATTTGAATAATTGCTCGATGACAGTGAAGTTGAGCCAAAATGACGCTTTCTCCAATGGGCATCTCAATAAAGAATTTCTTCTCTCCGTCATTCCAACTCCGCGTCATAAGGACAACAGATTCCTTTAAAGTTGAAGGGAAAGCAGCAACTGACTCCCTCGCTGGAGAAGAACCTCGAAGAAAATCTAGGAAAATTTCAAGATGGCGCCCCACCAATCCCTCAACGTTCAAGCTCTTGAGATCTGGACATTTTTCCTGAGGTCTTGATGAAGAATCCTTGGTGGTAATTGGAATACCTGACAAAATAGGTGAGTGGGCATGAACAATGGGGGCAGGAGCAACAGGGTGCTTGGATGGCTCTTTGGTGACAATCTCCTTTCTTTTTCCTTTGGCAGCCTCAGTTGCTTTAGCTGCCCGGCTGCTCAAAGATTAAGCATACTTGATTGTTGGCCTGTAAAAAGTGGGATAAAGTGTTAAAACTAAGTTCAAAATAAAAAAGGATAACGCGAATACTGGATTAACTTACGAGAAGGAGTGGGAGACCTCTGCTTGTTTGAAAGAGCTTGGATAGAGTCTGCCTTGTCCCTAGAGGACCGAGCTTAGATGACAGGGTCAGTAAACTGCAAAAGGGAAAAGGAAAAAGTTAAAAAGAATAAATTTTAAAACGGAAAACCTGAAGGCAAATGTAAATCGCTACATACAGAAAGGATAATAAAGGGTGGGAACTACATCCTCCCTGTCCACTTTGATAGGATGGGTCCCTTCGGATGTAGAAAAATTCCTCCTTCCATCCTTTAATTGAAGAAAGAGTATCTAAAACTAATGGCCCCCCAGTTTTAGGTCTAACGCTGGTATACCACCATCCAGTGTTCTTCTCGTCTTTCTTAAAAGTAAAAATGGCATTAAACTGGGCTACACTTAGATCTGGGTGAGCTATCTGCTTCCATAAAATTAGGGTTGTTATTAAGGTCTTCCACCCATTAGGACGAAATTCGGTAGGGGTTATTCCCCAAGATGATTTTTTTTTCATATAATCCTGGGAAAATGGAGTTTTAAACTAGCTTCCAAGATAGCCGCATTTAGAGTTACACATCCCATTGGGGGAGTATGAGCTCAGTCTGAAGAAGAAGGGACAATGAGTTCTACAGAAGAAGGTATACTATACTTAGCCCTAAGGGTAGATAAGATGTCAGTCATGACAATTGACTTATGGGAATCTATCCTCCAAACATGGTTCATACCTTCCTCCTGAGCTCTCTCTTCTCTCACCTTTCGACAATGTTCCATACTTCTAGGAGAATTAGACCAAGGATGGGGACTAGGCGAAGAATGATAAAATGAAGTTAGGGGAACATGGGTTAGCACCTCTTGACAGTTCGAACTGGCAAACGAAAGACTAATAGATGGGGTGGACGAAGACAATACAGGTTCTTCCTGATTATTCCCCCAGACTGCACATGAGATTCGTCCGAAATCATGTAGGAAAATGGGAGAAGAAAATAATTGTTTAAAAGGGAGGGTATTCTGGTTAAAAAAGAATACCTGATGAAGACGACCTCACTCAGAGAAAATAGGAAAGCAAAAAGAATTTTAAAGAGCAAAAATTCGAAAGTTTGAAATTCGAAAGTTTGAAATACGAAAGTGAAAGAATGAAAGATGAAAATTATTTAAAGGAAATAAATGTCGAGGGGCAATATCTGAACCGTTCAAATACAATAAATAAATGATTAACGGTTACAAGCCCAAACTTCTAGGGAAAGAATCCATCTGTCGTGCAGTCCACGCACGAGTAAAAATATGACATGTGTCTTTGTCCAGTCATTTTATTAGGTCAGTCCATACCTAGCTCCATACTGACCTAGGGGTCTCTGTTGACACCGAGCTCCAAAGTCGCTCAAATCAAATTAAATACACGTGATAAAGATGAGCTCGGTAGGCTAATTAATAGCCGAATTCCGGGGTAGCTCAGGTCGGATTAATGCACATGATAAACACGTGATAATGTGAGTTCAGTGGAATGAGTTCAATTTAGATGGTTAGCGTATCCGAGAAGTTTGTGTAGTCTTTCAAGGGTAAAGGAGTCTTAATGATTGAAGATCACTGACAGGATCAATAAACCAACCAATCAGAAAAATTCATAAGGAATAAATAAATGATTAACGGTTACAAGCCCGAACTTCTAGGGAAAGAATCCATCTGTCGTGCAGTCCATGCACGAGTAAAAAGATGACATGTGTCTTTGTCCAGTCATTTTATTAGGTCAATCCATACCTAGCTCCATACTGACCTAGGGGTCTCTGTTGACACCGAGCTCCGAAGTCGCTCAAATCAGATTAAATACACGTGATAAAGATGAGCTCGGTAGGCTAATTAATAGCCGGATTCCGGGGTAGCTTAGGTCGGATTAATGCACATGATAAGCACGTGATAATGTGAGTTCAGTGGAATGAGTTCAATTTAGATGGTTAGCGTATCCGAGAAGTTTGTATAGTCTTTCAAGGGTAAATGAGTCTTAATGATTGAAGATCACTGACAGGATCAATAAACCAACCAATCAGAAAAATTCATAAGGAATAATCTTAAATCAGCATACACATAAGCTTTTAATCAAATAATTAGGTTCCTTTCCTTAGGACAATTCATTAGTTACTAGGGTCCACCTGTAAGATTTGCTCATGATAACCTGCTTGGCTGAGCTTAGTGGCCAATCGAATTGCTACAACAAATGTACTTCCTCAGCTCGGGTTTGCAGATGACAAGATGTGAAATTAATGAGACATGCATATTTTTTTCCTATATAAGGAAGAAATGGCCATGGTTAAACAAAAAAAACCATGGCTTCACACGTTACCAGTTTTTTACATTCTCCATATTCAAATATTTCTTGTAAACATGGAAAAAAGAGCATTTGAATCATTTATAACCCATAGATTATCAACTAATCAAAGTCGTGTTTATCCCGTAAATTAGCCTGAAATTTACTTGTTCAATTTTCAACGTCAACAAAGTTCAAGCATTTTTAGCATTTTTACAAGTTGCAAGATGATGAAGAGCACAATGAGGTCTCAAAAATAGATTATGTTATTAACATAGATTATGTAATTGATATAAAAAATTGTTTCGAAAGACAAATTACTTTTAGAAATTAACTTCATAAGAGCATGGTTCTCAATCCATCTACAAGGAACGAAGGGAAAAACGTATGTGGGATAAATATGTTGGGGATTTATTTAATTATGCCCAACGAAAAATAAAACATACTTCATTTTCCATCAAATATCTGCTTTGTATTTATATAGAAACCATGATAGAAAATATACATTTGTTCTTGAACACAAACAATCACGATTTGCAATTCATAGCTACTTAATTATCCAAAACCTAATGAAAATTCACATATAGAACGAGAATGAGAGAATTAGAATTTCTCTTTTCTTGTGCTAGCAAGAATATGAATTGTGTTCTCTTATGGGTTTGATTATTTATCAAACCCATCATCAAACCCATAAGAGAATATGATATTCGTCTTGCCTGTCGTCGTTGTTTGGTGCAATCTGGTGTGCGGCAGAGCTGCATGTGATTTGTGACTACTGGTGTCGTGATGGTGGTTTTGTTGGTTTTCGGAGTGGTATGTAATTTGTAACGATGGTGCCATGGTGGTTTTTCATGTGGTGTCGAGGTAGTTTTTGTTTGCAGTGGCAGTGTCAGTGTTGTTGTTGGTGGTGATGTGTTGTTGAAGTTGATGTTGGTGGCAGTTGTGGTGGTGGTGTGGCGGCAGCGGGTTGGAAAGAAGAGTATTTGTGACCAATTATTTGGTTGATTTGTAATCAATGAGGTAAACGATGGATATTATTGAGAAAAGAATGTATTTTAAATAGTGATATGATGAGAAATATGCAGTTAAAAAGTATAGAAAAATTATTGATGTGATGAAAAATATTATTTTATTGAAAAATGTGTTGTTGAAAATGATTTTTGAAAAAATGTGTGTCAAACAAGGGCCAAATATTGGTGGTGGATCGGGATCAGAGGTAGAGTGTTTGGGGTATGTGACCACCACTTGGTTAATCTATGACCAATTATTTTGTTATTTGTAACCAATCATTTAATTGTGATCTAAAAATTATATAATTTGCGACTGAAAAATAATTTGTGACCAACTAATTTGAAATTTGTGACTGACGAATAAACTGACTCATAATTTTTTTTATTTGTAACCGTGAAATAATTTTTGATCAATTAATTTAATAATATGTGACCAATAAAAAATTTGTGACCTATAACTACATAAATTTGACTATTGATTAATTGTAACCTTAATACATTTGATTATAAAGTATTTTTAATAATTTATTTATCGGGGTTAATTTCACAAACGGTCACTAAACTTACCCAAGAATCAGCAGAAAATCAAGCCTAAAAACCCCATCTTGCGAACTCCTTTTCTGCTGTAAAACCCACCTCCGGCGACTTAATAGACTAACCAAGACAAAAACAAAAAAAAAAAAAAACAACGAACCTCTGTTTTTTCTCTCTTTTAAGTTTCCTTCCCCTCTCCAACTGAAAGAAAATTTCCTCGGCACTCGTCCTACTTGATATATTGTGAAACCCATTTGAAGCCATCACCATAGCCTATTTTGCGTACAATGCTGAACATGAATACCTCTAAAGGGCTCACATTAGAGTCCACTAGATTGACATTTCATTTGCCTGTGGCTGTGGTTACACCAGTTAGGTCGAGGTGGTAACGCAACTCATCTCTGAGGCAGTGTATTGTATGTCAATCTTGTTTCCCAAAATCAGAAATGGGAAATTGGTGATTAATTGGTGTATTTGATTCATGATCCATTATATTACCGACTTGAATTGAATGTATTAAGGCTAAATTTGATGATTGGGGTAGTGTAGAAACCTCAATCGATGGAGGACAAAACGGACTACCTTGCGTCCCAGCCTGTTCGTCCACATTGAGCCCAAATTGCTGATGACCCATGGTTGGAGTAGATGTGCCATGAAATGAGGATGCCAGAATAGGTGGTCTATGATCGTGGGGACCACCGCCGTCGCCGAAAAATGTGATTGTTGGCCGCGAGTTCGCTTATTCTAAATGCTGCTGTAGATTTAGATTTTCTGTGTTACTTGATGTAATAGGACCGTGTATGGATGCACCATGTTGAGCTTGAGCAACTTGTGGGGTGTTATTAACATAGGCGTCGTCAGATTTGGGTTTCTCGGCAGAAAAGGAGTTCGCGAGATGAGGTTTTTGGGCTCGATTTTCTTCTGATTCCTGATGTTTTGTGGCCGACGGTTGGTTGGATGTTGTAGAGGAGAGTGAGGCGAGACAGTGGTGGTCAGATCCGGTGGTCTTGGTGGCTGGAAGGTGGTGATTCGAAGCTCCAAAGGTAGCGCTTAATAGCAAGAAATTTATACTTGAGGTGGTCAAGTTTATATGTCCAAGTGTTTTGGTCATTTAAGTTTGAATTAAAATCATAATGATCCTTCAATGACTGTTTGTGAAACAAATTAGTACTTCAGTGACCGTTTGTAAAAAGGCACATGAAATTTCAGTGATGATTTCTACAAGTTTTAAATTTCAATGATCGTTTTATAATTTTTGGATAAGTTCAATTACAATTTTTGAAATTAACTCTTTATTTATCACTCGGGTTTTGCATAAAATTTGGAAATTGAATTGATGATGGTTAATGCGTCAATTTTTCCCTAGATCTAAAGTAATGCTAATCTAAAGTGGTCCAATATGTTGACCAAAAACAGGTATTTGCCTCAATTAATATATTATTTTCCCACTTTCCCAAGTTACACATTAAAATTTTCATTTTCATTTTTCTACTTATTTTCAATCATGCATTCTTCAATAAAATAATATTTTTCATCACATTAATAACTTTTCATTCTTTTTCAACCATACATTCTACATTTCTACTATTTCAAAATACATTCTTTCAAAATAATGTGGTTCAAACACACCTTAATTTACATGATATTTCATCATACAAAATCATAACAAATTCGATTCAACGGATTGTACAACAAAGAAAGGGAACTTATTCATGTCAAATCTTCCTGATTGAAATTGCACCGAGTCAGCATGCTTCAAAACTCCCTGTTCTAACCGAGCGGACTCGCTTGCCTTCTCTCTCCTCCCCGAACTCAGTAATTTCCCACCTTCTTTGTACACCGTCAACACCCCAATTCCATTTTTCAATTCCTCACACAAACCCCATAACATATCAATCGAAGGCTTCTTAATGGCAAAAAGGGCCCACGTTCCATCTTTACAATTTTCTAACCTCTTCAATGCACATATTAACTCGACCGAGTCACCGAAAGTCTGACAACTCAGTCTTTCCTTGAGCTCACCGAGTCTTAACAAAATTTCATTCACTGCTGATAAATAATCATTAGCCAGTAATCCCATAACTTCGTTCAACAAAATGTTACCTTCAACTGGGGTATGATCAGGTGCTTTGCACATTTCTTCAATCAGTACAATCAGCGAATCTACTTCCTTAATCAAGTCAACGTTGAACGAAGATGAGATTGTTTCTTCTTGATTGTCTTTAATCATGCCGTTTGATGATGAACAGAGGAAATAACCCAAAACCCTACAAGTCAAAAGTAGGGTTTCCAAGTAACGTGCGTACCATCTCACCCATGCAGAGAGAGCCCATGTTCCGGCGGTGGCTCCGTCGTGGAAGGCGGAGAGTTTTAGATAATTGTGGCCGCCGGTGGTCGGAAAAACTGAAAGCTGGTCTTGAAGTATAAAGGGTCCACGCTTAATGATGTGGTGAATAATCATAAGAGACTTGAGGGCTACATAACAGTTGCTAGTGGAGTTCAGGCGGTCCATGAGGGCGGTGATGACAGCTGAGGCTGTGGCGCGCGAGTTGTTTCCAAGAGATAAGATATTTGAGAGGTGATGGTCACCGTGAGGCTCTGGTGGCGCGTGGGAGGTAGCACGGAGGATGGCTAGGCGGAGAGGAAGTGAAACGTTGGATTTTGAGAGTAGGGCTGCTTTGGATAAGGATGCCTTGTCTTTGATAAGTCCTAGGATGTCTCTGATTGTCGTTATTTTTCCCATGGATTGGAGAGAGAGTTTCAGATAGATAGAGATCACAGATAACAAGCGAACGGATTTGATAATTATAGGTTGTTCTGATTAAACGACAGAAGATGATTAATTTTGCAAGATGCAGACAAATCCACGAATACAAAGAGAGAGAGAGAGAGAGAGAGAGAGCCTTGAATAAATTTTGTCAAATTGTGTAAGGTTATATTGCAATCGGTTCTCGATGTTAAATTGGCTATATTTCTATTATATAGTCGCTTGACTCTTGCACGTTTAACTTCATGAAGTTCGATATTACTTCTGGATTTTAACAAAATTTGGAAATTTTTGTAGAGTTAATTGATAAATCATTGTCACAAATTCAATCGAGTCACACTCATCTCTTCATTTTTCGTCTACTTGACTATAGTTTCATTTTCCTACCAGGACCACATGATAAATTGAAATTGATTGCACGACTTGTAACAAAGAATTGAGGATTAACTTGTGACAAGTACAACCAATCAAAGTCAACCAATTGTGCAAAATTGAAACTTGAAGACATCGAAATCAGTATTATGTAAATGGTAGTTTTAACAAGAAACTAACAAGTCGGAAATGTGTGAATTAAAAAAAAAGAAGCAAGTGAAATGAATATTGACAAATTGAACTGAAGATTCTTTTTTTAGATTGATTAAGAATAGTTTATTTTCTGCCCTACAGTAATAAGCGCAATTCAAACATTACCCAGAAAAAAAGTTGGGATTAAAATATTGCAAGCATCCTTTGACTGCGTTGCTTTGATTCAGTAAGCTTGTAGGGTACGGACATTTCAATTCTGAACGCGTAATGTTAATAAAATAAAATAAATTTAATATTGACATGTGAAATTGACATGTGATATTTTTTTTTAAAAAATAATTATTGATTTCTTATCATCATTTTTTTTTTATGTCTGCCATCAATCAATTCAAATATGATTTGAATAATTTAAAAAATAGAATATTGAAATTTCTGACTTGTTAAATACAATCCTTTTAATGTAAGAATAAAAGAGTGAATTTTGAATAGCCAGGTTCATTGTTTATTTTAAAATTTAATAATAAAGAGTTTTTGGAACTTATTTTTAGGTATTGATTTTCTAAAATAAAGAATATTTTGTATTCTGAAAGTCTATTGAATCCTCTGGATAAGAATTTTCTCAACAGTTGATTTAACTTTGACGATCAAATTAGTTTATTTTATATTGTGATGGTTCTCAATGTTATGTATTTGTCAGAGTAACAAATTTAGGGATGGACATTGTCCGGTCGAACTTCGAAATTTTCAGATATTTAGTAAATTGAATCGTCGGATCTCAACTTTGTAATAATGATTTTATCCATAGTTATAAAAATCAGCCCGGCCGGCAAACCAACGGCACAGACCCTTGACCGGATCGGACCGGACAAATTAAATTGATAAAAATGCATTTGACTCAGTCAAAATTGGGTTTTGTCCAAGTTAACCAGTGTCTTACCCGACCTGGACATGACCCAATTGGCGAGTTTGATTGTGTTTTGAAATCCGTTTATATGATTTTTTAGGTCCAAGGGAATTGAATCTTGAATCTCTAAGAAAAATAATGAGTTCCTCGTTATTTACTCGTGTGCAATAAGTTATATCTAACTAATAAATCATTTATAGTTTTTATAAAAAAACTTTTAAAAAAAACTTTGATCTAATATTTTACTTTATTTTATAGACCTAAATAATTAGTGAAAAATAAATTAAAAAAATTTAATTTTACCTCTAAAAAAATTTATATTTTATATTTTTTTTATAAGTTTTTATGCAATGACCTGTCGGTTGAACCACCGAGTTATCGATTGAACAACTAACACATTATCCCACTGCATTGTCTAAGCCAGTGTTCAGGTTGAGTCTGACAACTATGATTTTATCCAACGAAGATGAATTGTTTGTAGACACCATCACTACACCCAAAAACTCATTTTGCAGCGGCCAAAAAATGTTGTAATAGACTTTTTGCAGCGTTTTAGCGTGTATTGCGGAGGTTGATATTGCTGTTAAGGGAAGACTTTTGCAGAGTTTATTCACCGTTGCGAAAAATCCTTTTGCAGCGTTTTTTAAACGTTGCGGTAGACTCTTTTGCAATGTTGCCGTAATTTTTTTTTTTATAGCTATATCTGGATGGGGAGTGCAACCTTCTTCGTTGTACTTTTTAACTGCGACCTTTATTTCTCCTCCATGCTGGATCCTAATTTGAGAATTGTTCGAACGGGTCGAGGACTTCCTTCAACAGTTACATTCACCACTACCTTGGCATCTTTGTTGTACCCCTACACATCAAAATTGTTACACATAATTCAACAATTTTAACAACTTTGCACGAAAATCTTCAATAGAATGTCAAAGCATCCAATCCAGAGCGTGATAATGTGCCTTTGTCGTACACTTGGTTTTGAAACTAGGACTCATACTAGAGATCTTAAAACCGCAACATAAACCATTAATTTTATAAAAATTGAAGGTTTATTAATTTGAAAATTGAACCAAATTATCCAATTACAAAGCAATTATGGATCATAAGGGGCGAGTCTCTTTAGCCAGAAGAGCTCTACCCACCTAGATTATAAATTTCATACTTCTTATTTTCTTTCGTATTAATAGATACGGCAATGTTTTACGCATGAACTATAAGGAAAGTACTCTTTGTTTGGCTTTTGAGGATCGGAGAATGATGGAAAAAGAGATTGTACTTACCCTCAAGTACCTTTAATATTGTGCCGCATAAAGTAAATGCCTAAATAACCTATGAGTACGTGTGATTATGCTGTCTAATGCTCAATCTACAAACTTTTCTACCCTCGCTACTGATGCATTTATTAGGATCAAATGATTTTTTATTTTTTTTTTGGGATAAAATTCTAAAAACTAGTAGTAACACAGAGAAAGTTTCATAGAAAGGCGGAGAGACGGGGCGGGGTATAGTCCCTCCGGTCAATTTTAATCAACGAGAAAAGAAAGTTTACTGTTCGAAACTAAATTACCATAACTGGTCACTCAATTCAATTAAGCAATCAAATCCGAGAAATCAACTCAAAATATTGATAATTTAAATTTTTTATTCCAATTACCTCGGGACAAATATGAGGAGATCGAGGCACCAGAATCTCCGACGTCGAGAATACATCTATACATGTCCGCCGTCGGTAAAGCACATCCTCTACCACCGCCGATTTCTCGCCCCAACTATCGTATCCGCCTGGACCAGTCCTGACTCGAAAGTGGGTTGTGAAAGAGAGATAGGGGAGGGGATGAGGCGGTGGAGGAGAAGGAGAAAGGAGAAGAGGGAAAGAAGGTCAATTAGGTATAAAAGATGATAACCCGACATTTCGGGTGTGTCAGGTTAACTCGATCCACAATTAAAAAAATTAACACAACCCTATTTGTCCAATCCCCTTTATTTTTCGCAACGTTGAATAAACGTTGCAAAAAGTGTTTTTCGCAACATTTATCGAATGTTGCTAAAAATTTGATTTTTTGCAACGTTTAATGGAGAACAACTTTTCGCAACGTTTAATAAACGTTGCGAAAGACACTTTTTACAACATTTATTAAACGCTGCAAAAAGTTGATCTTCTGCATCGTTTAATAATTTTTTGAAAAAAATCAAATTTTTCACGACGTTCGATAAACATTGGGAAATGCACTTTTTGCCACGTTTATTTATAAAGTGTTGCTAAAACTCAATTATATTAACCAATAATAATATTCACTTATTAAAATATTGTGATAAACCCCTTTAACAATACTTAACTATCGAATATTGTCTTTTATGCATTACGAATGTTCATTTTTGACGGAGTGCATAGACAGCTGATGCCAAAAGGTCACCTAATAAATTGAATTTGTTTCATTTGGACGACATCCAAATGGTCATTAATTCAACCACCAAAACATCTGACATCCCAGCTGGAATTGTCCACTAGTTCACCGTGCAGCAAGTTGTGGTATAATTAGCTATGTTTTGGTCCGTTAAATTAAAATTCATTTCTCTCTCTTTTTATCGATTATACATTTTTCAATTAAATAATATTACACGTAAATTTAAAAATCTTTTTTATTTCTTAACCACATATTCTCCAAAAAATTACTTTTCCTCTAATTATAATTTGAAAAAATTGAGCCCAAACGGAGACTTAATATGGTAGTATTATTTTCAATATAAAAGCAGCTAAATAACTATCATTTTAAACTAGGCTAGAAAAAGTAACAGTTCAAGAATTGAAAGGTCCAACTGAAATCGATCATTCAACAATTTAATATGTAAATATATATATATATAAAATCTTTGTGAAAAGATGTACAAAAATAAGTCCACTTTCTAGATTAAACTTAAATGGCAAGTGGATTATTGAAACTTGCAATTCATTAAATACAAAGTCACACTCCATTTCAAAAAAATAAAATAAAAAATTAATTGAAGAACGTATTGGAGTGCAATATTATGGTTTGACTCTCTAAAATAATGAGACTTTTACGTTTAAAGAATTTTTTGGACATACTCAAACAATTCATACTTCAGATACTTCAATATATATGGCATGAAAACTTGTAAAATATTTAAATTTATAAATTCGAGTCTATTTGACATTCAATGCTAAAAAATGGTACACACGTAATTAAGATGTTTGATTGATGAGTAATAATATTTAGTATCATTGATCTTTAACACCAGTTTAGGTGGGAGCACTAGTGACATGCACTATACATGCTCTATATATATAAAATTTGATAATACCACTTGTACACTCTTTTTCTACGTCATGCTCTACATTACATTTTTGTCAAGTAATGATTGGTTGAAGTAATGTATTGTCGCGTGATTGAATATAAAACTTGGTGTGCACCATGACAAGATTGTATAATATTACGCCAAACATATCCAAAAAAATTGTTATCTAAATGTAACTTCATGAATCACGATGGCTGCAGGTAGATCTGCTCCATCTAAATAAAGGAGGTTGTTCTATCTTGGAAGGCAAGAGTTCTCCTGGAAAGTAAGGTGCAGCATATATTGACTCGCTCGACACTTTGACAGATCAGTGGAAGGGCTATTGAACTCTGGTCAGTTTGGGGCACATCTCGCGGTTTATCCGTCTGCGTCTTAAGGGGTCAAGGCGTAGATTTCATGATTAGTCGCCGAAAATGGACACCTGGATATTTAAAAAAAAAAAGGGGAGGGAGGTTGTTCATTGTTGACTATTCAACGTATTGATTAGATATAAAAATAGAAAAACGTATGCCCATATCTTTCGTGCAGCTTTTGGAAATTTGAATCCAGGATAGGATACAGACATATTTTCTACGAATGCTTTTTGCTGTGTGTACACATCTCGGTGTAGAACAGGTAGCTGACAATTTTTTTATTAGTCGTGAACCTCTCCACTGTGATGCGTTGTACATTATTGTTGACAACTCAGTGTATAAATAACAAAATTCTTTTTACAATAAATCATACTTTTATGTACAATATATATTGACAGTATTGTTGACGACAAGCCACGTGATATGTTGTCATTGGATATTTTTAAAATAAAAAATTCGATTTTTTTAACCAACAATTTTTTACACAGTCATCCAAAAATAGCACAATTGTTCTACAATGTACTCCAGAATTGTTTCTACATAATTGGACTTTGTCAATGTAGTCACTATTGTTGACTCTTCTATCTTTGACTGTTGCCATAGTTAGCGGTTTTTACCATTGAATAAACATCCTTTAAGCAACAAATAGTATTATTAGCTTTGGAAGCGAAATCATGGATGAATTGTTCAAGAGATATGAAGAAAAGTTGAAGAGTTTGAACTTTTGTTGAATTCTGACGAGAATTCTTTGATAACGTTTGTCCTCCTCAAGTGCAACCGGATGACTTGATAACTCGATCTCGTAATTCGTATGAGATAGAGACGATGGAGTGCTCTTTCAATTTTATTTCTTTTTCTTTGTAATGCATTTGTTTCGGACTTCTTTGCTTTATCTTCTTCTATTGCACACATAAGATATGTGTGCTTTGTTTAAATATGTAATAAATGTTTGTTTAAATATTTCTATCATTTTGTTGAAGCCACTAAATGTAAAATCCCATTTTTACATTGTGAATTTATNAAAAGTTGAAGAGTTTGAACTTTTTTTGAATCCTAACGAGAATTCTTTGATAACGTTTGTCCTCCTCAAGTGCAACCGGATGACTTGATAACTCGATCTCATAATTCGTATGAGATAGAGACGATGGAGTGCTCTTTCAATTTTATTTCTTTTTCTTTGTAATGCATTTGTTTCGGACTTCTTTGCTTTGTCTTCTTCTATTGCACACATAAGATATGTGTGCTTTGTTTAAATATGTAATAAATGTTTGTTTAAATATTTCTATCATTTTGTTGAAGCCACTAAATGTAAAATCCCATTTTTACATTGTGAATTTATTGTGAGTAATTGGACTAAAATTAAATAAATTAAATATAATTCTTCTTCGGTAACATCTACAAAAGACTCATTTTTTGTAAAGCCAATGTTTAACATGGTATAGAGTATTTTTAAATTGTAAGAGAGAATTTATTGCACACTCCAACATTTCTTTATTTTTAGCTTTTCATTTTGTTTTTCCTCAATTTTTTAATTAACATATATTATTAATAATTTAATAAATCAATTGATAATATATTCAAATTAAACTTAAATAACAAGTGGATCATCGAAACTTGTAATTCATTAAATACAAAGTCACACTCTATTTTATAATTCTTCTTCGGTAACTTATAATATTATGGTTTGACTCTCGAAAATATTGAGACCTTTAGGCTTAATGATTTTTTTGAAAATACTCAAACCATTCATACTTCAGCTACTTCAATATATATGGCATGAAAACATGTAAAATATTTAAATTTATAAATTCAAGTCCATTTGACATTCAATACTAAAAGTGGTACACACATAATTAAGATGTTTGATTGATGAGTAATGATATTTAGTGTCACTGGTCTTTAACAGTAGTTGAGGTGGGAGCACTAGTGACATTAAATTACAAGTTCAATTAAATGAATCATACAATCACATTTAATTGAGTATATCACATTATGTTACATAAATTGGCGGTCTAACGTCATTGGTACAAAATAACATTATTCTTATCTAACAATGGGTGCAACGGACATTTTAAAAAATATAAATAAATAAATATATTATTAGCCCTTTTGATACCGACTAAAATCTAATTAAAATTGAAAATATAACCGTTATTGGGTCTCACTCGTCTAATAAAAGTCAACAATAACGACTAATTTTTCAATTTTAATCATATTTTAATCTCTCACAAACGGACTCATATATCTATAAAAAACAAATCAGATTTTTATAAAGTGATTATGGGTGCATTAAAGTATGTAATCATGTCGAATTGACAGTTCCATCTGATTCTTCTTAAACTTAAATCAGGTGGTGGAAATTAGGAGNAATATATTATTAGCCCTTTTGATACCGACTAAAATCTAATTAAAATTGAAAATATAACCGTTATTGGGTCTCACTCGTCTAATAAAAGTCAACAATAACGACTAATTTTTCAATTTTAATCATATTTTAATCTCTCACAAACGGACTCATATATCTATAAAAAAAAAAAATCAGATTTTTATAAAGTGATTATGGGTGCATTAAAGTATGTAATCATGTCGAATTGACAGTTCCATCTGATTCTTCTTAAACTTAAATCAGGTGGTGGAAATTAGGAGCGTGTTCAATTGTATTTAAAATTCAATTAAAATTGAAAATATAGTTGTTATTGAGTTTCATTTGTCTAATAAAAATCAACAATAATGGCTAATTTTTTAATTTTCATCCG
>CAIGRL010082754.1:0-11193 GCA_903798325.1 Fraxinus xanthoxyloides
AAACAATTTTTCAAAATGACAAAAAGAACATATTTTCAACAATCTCAAAATGGACACTCAAAACACAAAACACAAAATGAATTCAAAACTCAAAACACAAAACTGAAATATAAAGAGAACAGCACCTAAGATTTTGCTCGTAACACAGCCACGTGATCTCATTTCCTAGCGAACTAGGCCAGGCCAAATCATTCAAAAGAAATGTGTAATTTTTTAATACATGAAGAGCATATTTTGCAATCCATCTTACCAAACACACTACTATCTTTCCATCAAGTTCAATTTCAAGTGCCGACATTATCTTGATTACTATATTCTACATTATGTGAAAGGAACTTGTTTTCATCGCTTCTTCAAAGCCTCTCTACATATTTACATAATTGTGCAGGAATAGCTACATAAAATATAGTAATGGCGGGACAGACAATTTTAGCAGGCCTTCTCAGATTGCATTTTTTCATGAATTGCCTTGTAGCATTGGAGACTACAAAGAGGAAGCTTCGACTTGGAATCCCGGTACTTGTAAGGATTTGTACAAGAAGGGCCAGCACACTTTTCGTGTGGAGGAGGATAGCTGGAATGTCAAGTCAAAAACTAACACAAAATTAGTGTCATCCCAGTTACATTCGCCAGGGAGAAATGCAAATGAATGATCAAAAAATTCACATGTTCATAGAGTGCATGTCTGGTGCAAAGTATTATACAGGGTTAGAGTATATAACAGACAAGATCATAGTTTCTTTTTCTTCCACAACTCAGTAGTAATATCCAATCATTCCCTACCAAACATGCTAAAAGAAAATAAGACAATAAATATAAGCGTTTTTTACTTCTGGCAGGTGGTATCTTTGCACCAACAATTTCCAAGAAATGTTATCAAAATGCATAGAAGACAATGAATTTTACCTGAGGGGCTTGGAGTCAAAAATTTTAGGCAAACCCATATCTTCTGGGAAAGTAACAATGGTACCAGCAGACCCCATAGTCCATCTAATTGTATTTGATGCAAGTGTCTTTGCATTTGCAACCTTCTCCTGAATAATGAATAAGAAATAGTTAGTGATTAGCTTCACAATATATTTGGAATAGCACCTTCTCAAGACACATGGCACTTACCTGTGCCAACTCTTCCCGGCGCTTCTTCATTTTGTCTTCTCGCTTCTTCCTCGTAGAATCTTGAGAGAGAATTTTTCTGATTGCCTCTGCCTGCAGAATTTAATATGCATGCTTGTTTCACAGATAAAATTCTAAAACCTAATATCAAAGAAGACAATGGAAAGGAGGAGAAAGGGAATTAAACCTCCAACTCCCGAGCCACTTTCTCATTGTGGATTTTACGCCTCTGAGAGGCCTCTGCTTTCTTCGTTTGTTGCTCGACTACTGAGAGTATCTCCTTTTGCTCTGCATAAATAGGAAGAGACAAGTTAAACAGCAGCATCCCAGGGAACAATCAACAGGGTCCGCAATGGATAGCACGCTGTACTCACTTCGAGGTGGAGGCGGTGGTAGACCATCTGGGAACTCGACTTTACTCGCACCACATGAGGAGGCATCCGTGCTGGATAAAAGGGCCCGTTGGCGAGTTGTGAGAGTCATCTCCCTCTTGCCTTCTGTTTGTAAATTTGAGAGATCCTTCTTTTGTTTTTTCTTCTTCTTACCCTCAGGCTCATCATCAGACAATAGTTCATCCTCCTCATAATCAGTGTCCTCCAGTACTATCTCAGAATTGGATTTCTCATAGACCCTTGAAAGACTGTGTTGGTTTTTTGTTGATTTAGTCCCCAAATATTTATAACCTCCAACCTTTGCATTCTTCAGTTTCTCGAGGTACCGAATCTCAGCGTCATAATCTTCATCAAATCCCTCATTCAAAACACGTCTCTTAGGAGCCCTCTTACGAACTGGTTCCAACTTCTCCCCTTGCTTCTCAAAGGCATTTTTTGCAGGCATACTTTTGATGTCCTCCTTCCCAAGACTAAAGCCACCTTGGGGGAAATTTTTCCATGGGATTCCTTGCAAACTACTTTTCTTATCTAGTGATGTAGAATGATCATGATAAGAATTTTCCTGAAATAAAAAGAAAATGTCATAAATGGAACGATTTTAAAGTCACTAATAGCCAGATGTGTTAAATGACATTCAACATTCATGAATGCTGGAGATTTATTTTCCTAGCAAACAGATTTTTTAATTTATTCCCCTGCTTGATAAATGAGTCCCACATCTCCACATGCACAGTGATCTCATATCATTAGAACCAAAATATATCCAATTAAGTGCTTTGCATCATCAAAAATTTTCATACCAAAATTAAGTGCTTTGCAGCATCAAATTTTTCATAGCTACACTTTTGCAGAAACACAAAAAAAAATGGTAGTTTAAGACAATGTAAGAGTCAGGAGATTTTAATAATAAAACTAGGCTTTCCCATCGGGATTAGAAGATACTTTAACATAAAAATGGAAAATTTTAATTTCTTGAAGGAAATATTTTCAATGTGGTTGGATTATATGCAAATTCACTTCCATTTTTTTTTTTTTACTCAAATTTCAACTTACCAGAACATATATCATGCTCGTACAATATTAAGTTTCTGAACAAGAGAAGTAGATTGCCATCCAGCAAGCCCGAGTTAATGTGGCTTATTCTCCCTATCAAATGCATGGCACCAAGAGCATGTTTTGGTTGTGCTCAAAATTACTTTCTTAAAAAGTAAATTAGGACTTACTTTCTAATTTTTATTATTATGAAAAGTAAGTTTGAAAATCATGTTTGGCAAAATAAGTGATTTTCTTAAGCTTGGCCAAACGTTCTTCAAACATATGAAAGGAAATCAAAGACCAAAATAAAGGTAAAATAATAAACGAACTGAGATTAATCAGGTACAAAATATTTGAGAAGGTAAAGAAATTCCCAAATTCATAATAAGAGAAGCAAGAGTTCAAACCCTTATAATGAGATTCTGCTTCACCTGACCAATGTTTGACAATTGATCGATCTTAGCTGAAGACCCACCACTTGATGCACCATTGGAACTGGATTTGTTTTGAATTGTGTGTGTCACAACACCAACCTTCAAAGTAACTTTTTTTGGCTTCCCATCATTTTCCATTGCAGCCCTCAATACACCATTACTGAATAACACATTTGAACCACCATCAGATCCACTCGCTGGAAAGCCCCTCGAAATGCACTGATTAAGATTAAACATTTTCCCTTTAGAATTAGCATCTCCATTATTTTCATCACTTGACACTTTGCTCATGTCATCCGAAAGTGGTGTTGACAGCATGGGAGATCTATCAGAGAGTGGTTGCACCTCAGGTATAGATCGGCGTGAAACCTGGCTCCTCCTTTTTCTTGTAGTGACTCCAATACCTTCAAATCGAGGAGCCCTAAATTGATCCATTGTCTTGAAAAATTCTTAATTCCAATTTCTACTGTAGCACATGTGCCTATTAAATGCCAAGGGACAACAATGGTATACAAGCAACATACTATGTTGAGTCTGCATCCAAGAAATCAAAACTTCAAACAAAGACCATAGAATCCCTTGAAAACATTTACTCTTACAGCCCATTTGACAATGGAATGACATAAAAAGAACTCATCTATGAATTCGAAGGGTAAAAACAAATAAATACAAACTACGAAATTTACAAACCAATAACATTGTCAAAAGCAATACCTTTGACGCAAAAGGGCACAAAGAAATCAAACTTTACATCCATATTGGATGATATTAAGCCAAACAATGCACAAAAAGGCACCACAACATCGACAAATTAATATAAAGATCAGTAAAAACACCTCAATATAACAAGGCAATCCACCTACACTAGCCATTGCAACAAAGAAAAGTAAATTATCAAAATCCCATAGAACAAGACCATAAAACAAAAAAAATGGTTTATCAGTGACATCACTTGCAGATAAATTCATATATTTTAAATAAACAAGAAATCTTAATGAACAATTGGACCTGATCTTATGCATACAAGCACATTGAATTCCACAATCAGGTAGCCCAACACATTACAGTACAGAAATCAAAAGTAAGCACCAAAATCCACATGAAGCAATCCTCAGCCCACCCCATCCCACTAAACTATATGCATCGCACACAGAGAACTCACATGCCTTAAACACAGACCCACATACTAACATTAAGCCCAAATCAACAAACCCAAAATGCAATACATTCCATTACACGTAAAATCGCAAAAACACAAACGAAAGAAAAAGATTTACCTTGCTGATGAAAAATAACGCGAGGAGTAAAAGACAAGAAATAATAGAAAACGAGCGAGAGAGAAACGGACGATGTAATTGAGGCAGAGAAAATATGGGTCCGGTGTATGATATTGATATGTATATGTAGATGCAAAGATGAAGAGAAGAAGAAGAAAGAGAAAAATAGGGATTTGTTTGAATTTGTGTGTTAGGGTTATAGATATTGATATGGGGGGTCTGGTAACTATAGCAGTAGTAGTAAAGAAGAGTCTCAATTTCTTTCTTCTCCATCTTTTTCACACACACCTGTGTGTGTATGACAATGCGTGCGTTTTGGTGGGGGGATTTTTTTGTCTTTGAGTGGCACTCGGTCTCCTGACTCAGTCAGGTCCTGACGAGTTAACTCACCTCCCTCTCTCCGTAAGCTTCTCTTTATTTTCCCTCCACTTCTTATGCTGCAACAACGTGCGTAGGATAAGGTGTCCTACTCCCCGGTTTATTATAGCAACGCCAGGTCCACCATGTGTGAGTTCTTCGTGCGCGTGATTCAATTTTTCTTGCGAAAAACAATTTATTATTAATAAATGGCCCCACAATTTGTGGAATTTGAATCCGACAGTCCCAAAATAAACAAAAAAAAAAATAGAGTGCAAAAAAATAAAAATCCATATTTTAATGGAGTGAATTGTTCAATAATCACCCAACTTACTCATGGTCACGGACTACTCACTAAACTTTAAAGTGCTTCACAGTACTCACTGGACTTTATTTGTTAGCGCTTCGTCTATCACCCTCAAAAATTCGTTACATTATTGTTGACATGACAAGTTACGGTCGTTAAAAAAATGTCAACTCAGCGAAACCATTGTTTCATTACTCATCTGACTTACACTGGTCACAGATCACTCATCGAACTTCAAAATGTTTCCCAATGATCACTCATCTTTGAAATGTTGCACTTCATTCATCATCCACTATATTTTGTTCCCTTCGTTCTTAATGTTCGCACAAAAATTCCACGTGGTAAGTTACAAATGTTAAAAAAACTGCAACTTAACAAAACTTAACTCGCCAAAATCACCATATGGGAAACGTAACTTCCAAGCCGCATCAACTTATTTAAAACCCAATAAAGCGTCCCCAATGATTCTTCTAGAAATATCATTTTTCTAATTCGAACGTTTACTGTGTAAAAAAAAGGTTTCAGTCTGAAGCTGAAATTCTGAAACATAACTCGTTGGGTTGGAACGATTTTCAGCTTCAGATTGAAAACTATTTTTTGCACAATAAACGTTCGAATTAGAAAAATGATATTTCTAAAAGAATCATTGATGATGTTTTATTGGATTTTAATGAAGTTGAAGGGGCCGTGGAAGTCACGTTTCACATATGGTGATTTTGGTAAGTTTTGTTGAGCTGCAATTTTTTTAACATTGGTAGCTCACCACGTGGATTTTTTGTGCGAACATTAGGAATGAAGGGAACAAAATATAGCGGATGATGAATGGAGTGCAACATTTCAAAGATGAGTGACCATTGAGAAGTATTTTGAAGTTCGACGAGTGAACTATGACCAAGTGTAAGTTGGATAAGTAATGAAACAATGGTTTTGTTGAATTGTTTTTTTTTAACGGTCGTAACTTGCAACATCAGATTTTCGTTAGCTACGTCAGCGAATAATGTAACTGATTTTTGAAGGTAATGGACGGAGTGCAAAATGACAAAGTTCAGTGAGTACTGTGAAGTACTTTAAAGTTTAATGAGCAGTCAGTGACCATGGTATAATTTGGGTGATTATTGAAACAATTCACTCGATTCTAGCTACTGAATTGAATTATATTTCTGTTTTAAAGTTATTGTTAGAAACAAACAAGGTATCAGAATTGTTTTGATACCAATTTGTTGAGAACTGGACCAAATAATAAAGACGGGAAAATAAGAGCAATATAACAAGTAGTAGATCACACTAGAATACGAGATTTACGTGGAAGACGATGAGAATTTCATATACCAAAAAACTAAAATTGTATTTATAAGATTTTATACTCTTAAAATTCTCTCAAATTTCAATGTATACAATAATGATCTAACGCTCCGTTTGGTACACCTTATTTTTCATGGAAAATGTAATTTTCTTTCCAATTTTCAACTTTTGTAGTATTTGATTGGCAAAATTTTACCGGAAAAATGTTTTCCAACTTTTCAAATTTTCCACATTTTTTAAGAAAATAAATTCTTGATGTTTTGGTTAGTAAATATATTCCATTTTTTTTTTTTTTTGGAAAAAATTCTAAACATAATAGTAAAAAAATGTATCACTTTTATTGACAATTTTCATGCAAAACAAAGTCAAACAAATGGTATTCGGTAGTAATTTTTTTCTTTTTTGGCAATTGGAACAAATTCTAAACCTAATGGTAGAAAAAAAATCACTTTAATGGACAATTTTCATAAAAAACGAAATCAAACGGACACCAAATTTTCAGTATTTTCCATAAAAAAATATACCAATCAAACACAATTAATTACAATTCACAGTAAACTAATTTCTTAAGCAAATCAATTCCATGTAAAACATTTTCTTTCCACTCATTTTTTCACATTTGCAATCAAACGGACTCTAATTGTTATGTTCTATGAAAAGCCTACATTTTGCAAAATATTTATAGGAGTCAAGTCTTAGAGTTATGGATAAAGTGGAGCACAAAAATTGCCTAAAAAAACCGCATAGGAGTCCAATTCTTCCGTCGACGGCGCTGCTAGGGTGCCCAAACATTGTTTCCCTTGTTTGCGATGGCCCTAGGGCACTGCGACCCTAGATCGGGGTGCCCTTTCTCGGGAGTTTTTCCTCCAATTTGTTTCCTTCATTCTAAAGTTATTTTTCCAATCAAACTCTCAATCCATGATGAAATTCGATCCCATATCAATCCAGACTTCCAAACCAAAATTACTTAAATCGGGGTGCCCTTTCTCGGGTGTTTTTCCTCCAACTTGTTTCCTTCATTCCAAAAGTCATTTTTCCAATCAAACTCTCAATCCACGATGAAATTTGATCCCATATCTATCCAGACTTCCAAACCAAAATTACTTAAGCTTCCTCTATGAATCAAACTTCCAAATCACATGAAATTTAAATTACAAATATAACAAACTTCATCTTGACACAAATTTCATAGCAAGGAATTAATTCTTCATTTTTCAAGTCATTCTCCAACTTTTCCATCATGTCCTTCCAGGCACAATATGCACATGTCGAGCATACTTAGTAATTGTGAACAAAATTCAAGTCATGCTTACCAGCGGGACTACTTTCGACGCCAACCTTACTTGAATCATTCCATTCATTACCAACTCCAACAGAGTTACCAAATCAGTTTCGAATCACCATGAACAATATGATCAACAAGATCACAACTAACTCCACTTGAGCTACTAGAAGATTCATCAATATCGTTGCTCGAATCATCACGAGCAATCAAATTACAACTAACTCTACCTGAGTTACCACTTATCAAATCATAATATGTAGCTGCTTCCATACTAACCGTCAAACCTTCCAAAACATATAATTGAGACTTTCTTCGCCCATTTAACATATTCGGCACACTTGCTAACTTTAAGAACTTTACATCCACTAGTATACATATACTCTTTTGAATCAAAAGCACTCAATGAGACAATATTTCTATTTAAACCTGGAATACATCTCACTAAACCAAGTGTCCTATCTGTTCCATCAAACATCTTGATTCTTACCTTATCAATACAACTATTTCACAAGACTCATTATTACTCATCACTATGGTACCCCTTGTAACTGTTTCATATGAAGAAAACTAATATCGACATGAACACATATGAAAAGTAAAAATCGTATCAAGAATCAAATCCTCGTCGGTTGGAGTCATCGTCAGTAATCACATAAAGATCTCCATCATTGCAGTCTTCTTCTGCAAGACTAGCATCACCGAAATTTTTTGGTTGTCCCTTCTGATTTGTAGTAGCAAATTTGTTCCTGTTTCGCCACACATATCAATCATTCTTCATGTGTTCCTTGTTGTTGCAATACCAACAGACTTTATCGCTATTACTATCCTTGACTCTGCCCCTTTTATGCCACATGTTTTCCTCTTACAAATAATAAGACTCTCTGCCTGGACCTTAGATCCGACTAGATACTTCATCTTCTCCTTATAATAAAGCACATCATATACCTAGTCTATTGTGAGAGTAGTATCTTTAAAAGTCACATATGAAAGCAGCAACAAACATAACAATATCAACCATAAATCCTTTTCATCGTACTTGATCTCCATGTTCTCCAAATCAACGATGTTTTCCTTGAACACCAATAGACAATATTCCAAAGATCCACATTCTGTCGGCGATGAGAATACATGCGTTGTTTCAAGTATAATTTACTAGTCAAACTTTTTCTCATACAAAGTTGTCCTAATTTCAACCACAACCTTGTTACACTTTTCTCATTTACCACTTCCTAAAGAATTTGATTAGAAAGATGAAGATGTATTTGTGATAGGGTTTTTCGATCCTTGCGTTACTTCTCCTCCACAATCATTGTTGCGAGCATTCCATCGACCTCCTAAAAAGCATCATTCAAGTCTAATTGAGTAAGAACTGCTTGCATCTTGAATTGCCACAAAAAAGATCTACAATTTCTATCCAAAAGTGGAATCTCAATTTTCATAATTTTCATACCTAAAACAATCAACCTTATTCAAACATTGCTTTAATAATCAATTCGGACTACCAAGAAACCACCAAAAAATCATGGCTCTGTTACCAATTGTTAGAAACAAACAAGATACCAGAATCACTCTAACACCAGTTTGTTGCGAATCGAGCCAAATAATAAAAACGAGAAATAAGAGTAATATGAAAAATAATGGATCATACAAGAATACAAATTTATGTGGAAGAAATGAATAATTTCATATACCATGAAACTAAAATTGTGTTTACAATATTTGATACTCTTAACAATTGTTTCAAGTTTCTAATGTATACAACACTAATTTAATTATTATGTTGAGTCTAAGAAGAGCATACACTTTGTGGAGTATTTATAGGAGCCATGTTTTGGGGTTATGGATGAAGTAAATTGTAAAAAATCTTCGTAAAAAACCAACTAGGAGTCCAATTTTTTCATCACTAGGGTGTGCCAGCGTCGTTGCCCACGATTGCTATTCCCCTTGTTGCGTGATGGCGTCGGGGCACCACTACCCCGGCGTCAGGATGTCCTCTCTTGGTGCTTTTCCTCTTATTGTTTACTTCATCACAGTCTTTTTTCCAATTAAACTTTCAATCCTTGATAAAATTTGATTTTTTATTTATCCGGACTTCCAAACCAAAATTACCTAAGCTTTTTTCAAAAATCAGACTTCTAAATCACATGGAATTTGAGTCACAAACATAACAATTACTTTTGTTTGATCTTATATTAAATTATTTAAATACCAATTATAAGAATTTAAAAGTATTGACAATGTTAAGTACTCCCAAATTTAAGTATGTCATTAAACAAAAAATAATAATAATTAAACAAAAAATTGTACTACTCTTTTGTCTGAAGCACAAAAAGAATCTGTTCGATCAAACTCGAACCATTTGGTAAATGCCAAGCCCAATTTGCATCATTCTACGTTGAAATGATAAGTTCCATGTGTAAAATTATCTAGAATAATCGATTTAATTCAGTTTTTTAAAAATCAAAATGAATCACGTTATACCCACCTTTAATTTGAACTTTAAAGTGCTTATAGATGTTATTATTCAAAGAAAAAAAATGTTAAAGAATCTCTGCTGTGTGTTTTGTGGGCTACTACACATAGAACGAAGTTAAACCAGTGCGCACTCACAAATAGCGGTTGTGGGTTCCTACGTGAAAAAAAAAAATGATTGATAGATTTTTCATAGTGTAACTTTTATTCTATAAGACTTCCTTCTTGTCAATAAAAGCACTTTAATCCATAGATTATGTTGCTTATGACGAATAGCAAATGAATATGGTGGACCTGTCTCAAGAAAAACGTGTAGAAGAGAAGCATTCCACAGGTCAAGAAACTTACACCGTGCCTCGTAATCTATTTCATCGGAGGTTCAAAAAGTTTCTAGTGGACAAGGAGTTGGAAAAAATTATTGAATTTTTTTTTTAGAAATTACACTCGTAATCTATTTCATCGGAGGTTCAAAAAGTTTCTAGTGGACAAGGAGTTGGAAAAAATTATTGAATTTTTTTTTAGAAATTACACGTTAATATTCTATTTGCTGAAACTTTAGCCCAGAATCACAAATTCATGGAGAGGATATTGACAAAAAAAGGAAGCTTGAAGAATTTAAAAATTGATATCAACTAAGGAGTGCAATACAATTCTCCAAAATAAGCTATCTTCAAAGGTAAAAGGTCCAGGGTCTTAGAGCGTATTTAATAGATATTATTGAGAAAAGAATGTATTTTAATAGCGATATGATGTGAAATATGTGGCTAAAAAGTAAGGAAAATTTATTTATGTGATGTAAAATATTATTTTATTAAAGAATATGTGATTGAAAATGAATTTTAAAATAATGTATTTTGAAAGAATTTGTACCAAACACGATGTCACGCAATGAGAATGCTTAGCTCCCCATTCGACACAGCAAACATGCTAACAGTTATGCGTGATGCATATCTTACCAACAGTGCACTAATGATATGTGATCATACGTAGGTATTTTCTCTTCTGTCATACTAATATCATGCATGTATGTCAATTGTTCGCGCTTGCCGACCAAAAAAATAAGGTGAGGGCGGCCTTGAGGCGTTGAGTCTCAGGAGCCAAATCTGCGATCCGTGAAAGTTGGTATCAGAGCGGGACCGCTCGAGCATGCGGTGTTGTTATGGGTATAATGTCGTGTGTTCTTGCGGAAAAAGATGTTGGGCCACGGATCTGTCGGCAA
>CAIGRL010082795.1:0-10481 GCA_903798325.1 Fraxinus xanthoxyloides
CATCATCTTGTGGTCCGTCACAGTGAGCTCACAGTTCAAAAATAGTTCTACTAGAATCAGTATATAACAACTGGATAGGAGACATAAGCAATGTTTAGATCTGTCAAGATTGTATATTTAAAATGTATTGAGGATCATGTTCAGCAAATCTCAGGATTTATCATGATATCAAGACAGAAAAATGAATATTAATAAAAATAATTTACATGTGAAGATGCTGGTCTTATTTGATTGACAATGAAACAGTGTTCAAAAGAATCACTAGGCTAGACATCCATCACAAATATCATAGTGTCAAGTCAGATAATACTATGCCACATCTATGCACAAATATACTAAAGAGATAAAAATAAAATTCAAAGAACTGAGGCATACTCATATTCCTCGGGCATATTTTTCTTTATTTCTTCATAAGTCATCCCATCACATACACCAGCATTAATCTCATCAAGTGCACGCCATTGTATCTACAAGTCATACAATGACGAAAATAGTTAACTAAAGCACCGATGGGAGCATCACTAGCAAATGACTGTCATTTATGGTTTAATCAGATAATAGCAGTAATCACAACTAACCTTTGGGAATCCAACTATTGGACTAGCTGATATAATTGTTCTCTGCAACGTACTGGTCCATATCTAAGCCACAAGAGAGACATGATTTCAATAAATATTGAACTTAAACTGGTAATTTTATGCAACGTTAGCTCCAGTCGATATTCAAGGAATAATAAATTTTAACAGAGAAAAATGCTATTCTTCAATATCAGAAAACTCATTGAGATGACTTTTATTCTTCAAACGGACATTTGAACTAAAGACAATAGTACAATGACCAGCAAGCAATATTTATTCAAGAAGAATAAATATAGAGCCATCTTATGCCTCAGCTGTGACACTGAAATATAATCTCATAAACCATGATACCGTGATGACATGACCTTATATCCACCCAGACATGGAATATCTTGCAGAATAAGATTATAGGTGGAGTATTATAAGGGATTTTATTTATTTAGTTTCCAATTTTTAAAACGTATTTTAGGAAACATTATTATGATTTGATTTATTAGCTTTTAAATTATTTTCTTACATAGAATATGGTCATTTAAAACCCTATATAAAGGGGACTATGCGATGTAATCAACACAACTTTGAATGAATAAAAATTAATACATTTCTTCCCCAATTTCTCTCTATTATCTCCCTCTTCTTCTCTCTTTTTCCCCCTCATTTCTCTTCCTGTATTCCTTTTCCCCTTCTCTTATAATTGTTCTTGTTGGTTCCCGCACCAATAGGTTATTTCAAGAAAAAAAAAATCACGCAGACAGATTATAAGCTTAATATTGGAGAAACTAAAATAACCTAATTTGTAATCTTGCCCACACCTTCTTCTACCCTTGAAGCCTTTCAAAAAGAGGCAAAACAAGAGAGCACTACATTTTCAAACACCATCAGTGCCAACATTACAAACAGTTAAGAAATTGACATGATTTACCGAAATTGACATGATTTACCGAAACTGACAATAAGAAAATGTACTATTTCAGCAATAAATGGATCAGATCCAAGAGATTACTATCAATTTATAATTTTGTGACTTCCAGCTAGCCAAACCGAATATGGCTATCTATGAAAGATATTTTCTCAGAGAATACTTATTCGACTATTTCTACAGCAGAGACAATTCCAATCAACACTGTATTCAAGGCAGGGCAAAGAAAAATTCTAACCTTAAAATTCAGAAGAACAGAAGTACTATATAAAAGCATTTATCCAATAACACGTCTAATTCAATCTTTAAACCCGATGTTTTTAAATTGGTGAAACTTACAGAAGCAGCCCTTTCATTTTTCAGACGCTTTTCAACAAAATTAGCAAGTTTCTTTGCATAAAGCTCTCCAGTATCACTGTCAAAGGGTATTAGCATGTTAGATTAGGTAATGGAGGGATATGAGCCTACAAAAGAAATCAGTTCATATCAAAGCTGTCATCTCAAAGGAGTACAAGAACAAATATTGGTCAGTATATAGTCAAAATTTTATAGTTTTATGCTAGTGGAACTCCATGACATCCAAAGATAAAAGTATAATTATGGATCGTTGACGAGATATAATGACCTTCCACCACACCTAAATGGCATTAACATGGCTCCCTAAGCCTTGAAATTCCATTACAGAACCAGAATTTGAATAGAGGGATCAAGTCTACTCTCATATGCATTTTGCTTATTTCGAATATTTTTAGTAGTATTCGGGTTACCAATACGACGACTTGAGACAGTATAGCATCTTCAAGCAAAAAACGCTGAAGAACAGCTATCGGACTTATGCATTGTCTGAACGAGAATAAATTAACCAAAGAGGGATCTTCAATTTCAACAACAGACTCATGGAAATTAAATCAGAGACTCAAATTAGTCTATGGAAATTGAGTTGAAAATTTAACATAATGGAAACAAAGAACAGAGAACCTCAACACACTGTCACCACCAATCCTGCCTCTAACATTATCCCGGCTCTCTCCATGCCTAGTAAGCAAAATTGGTCTTGGCGTCAGATGTGTATTAACCTGCAAAATGGTAAGCAACACAATCTGAAGTCATATATTTATTAATATATTTAAAGCTGCATGAAAAGAGAAAAAAATATAAATGCACGAATAGCACATGAAGTGAAAAACCTTCCCCCCAGATCTTTTTTACAATGTTTTAACTTTATATAATCTCTGGCATTTTTATCACCAGCGCTGAGGAATTCTCTTCAAGATTACCAGATGGACCAATGTGTCTTACATGGACTCTTCTAGGTTAGAACCAAAAACATTGATAAAAAGTACATCTGTTCACACTTGACATTGAAAATAAGGGCACGGTATATATATAGATTCATCCATGTAATACAGCAACACAAGTAGAGATCAGAAAAGCGCGAACACACATAAATATAAAATACAATGTTGCAACAAACCACACAACCATGTCCCAACAATAGGTAAGAGTTACCACATAATGAAATAAGACATACCAAGAAAAATACTATTCGACCAGGAAGATAGCCACTGATGTTGTCCACCTGTTCCACAAATTACATTCACAATTAGATAGCAACCAGCAATGATGTCTTCTATTGAAAGAAAAATGAGAAAAATAATGGGAACCCAAGATATTCAGGAAATAGGAGCCATGACAAAAAAGAATTCGGAACAAAAGTACTCCTAAATTATTGTTCAAACAGTAGTTTCAACTTTCTACCAAAGTAAAAATAGATCATAACCTAAAAAATAAAATAATAATAATAATAATAAAAAAAAAATTCAAATAACTATAGAAGTAGAGTCTCATGTTTTTTTAGAAGTAATATAATCTATAGACTGTTGATGAAGATAAGTAAAAGTAATACAATCTACAGACTGTTGATCAAATGGCCTTCATTAAAGAGTAGATGTTTGAGACAATAAATTTATCTTGTACCAATCTAAAAATCAGTCATCTTGAAATAATGAAATATATGTGCACGAGGGAAAAAAATGTAATAAGCAATTGAAAGCAGATTGGACGAATACCAATAATTGAGGACCTCAACAAACTAGGAAGGTGTAACACAACGCTCAACTACATAGCAACATCTAAACCCTGTTTGATACACATTATAATTTTCTTTCTCTTTCTTCTACTCATTTTCAACCACACATTCTTCAATAAAATAATATTTTCCATAACATCAATAACTTTTTCTTCTTTTTCAACCACATATTATCTATCAATCTACTATTCCAAAATACATTCTTCCAAAATAATGTGGCTCAAACATACCCTAAATTCAAATTCATAAGAAGGGAATTTTGATAAGATGAAGTCCAAAGCAGGCACCAGTAGAAAACTAGACACCACATTTTAGGTCCATTTTGTGTGGGATGAAAGGAAATCCCCATTGCTCAATTTCTTCTTTATCTTCCCTCTTTCTTCCGTCCACTGAATGCGAATTATTTTTAATTTAGGAAAACAAGCAACCTTTATGGACTCTTTCATGCAGTTTCTAAACATAATTAAGGCTAAACAAAGACTTGCATTAAACCAAGCAATGACACATTGGATTCTCTGACTCTCTATTGAGATGAGATAATTTATTATTTATCACTCTCCTCCATAGAAGAAAATCGCCATGAGAATGCTAATGACCACCCGAGTCTTCTTCTCAAGATGAAATTATTAGCTGGGAACATTAAATCTAAGATGTATTCCCAAGTGGGTTGCCAAGTCAAATTTTGTCTAGATTATCCCAAAAAGGGGAGGGGAAGAAGGAAATGAGACGAAGAAAAAAGGTGAAAACTATGTATATTTAGTGCCATTTGAAGAAGTTTGTGCAACTGCGAAGGAAGATAGAATATCTATCTTCCAGAAAATTAGTAGAATATATCACATTTTTTGCTTCTAGCTTTGAGGTTTCTCTTCAGTTTTTTTCCCCTTAAAAGATACATAAACCCTGGCGGTGATTGGAGTATCAATTTTGGTCTACATCGTAGAACCTCTCTATATCACTAATCACACAAGTACCTGTTTAATTTATTATCTGCAGATCCATAATCATATGATAACAAAATAGTATGATCTGTATTCACCAATAAACTAAGCACGAGAGGAATTTTCTAGTACGACCGAAGATTTATTAGAGATTGTTTGTGTACAAGATTATTGCTTTCTCATCTGTTCTTTTATGCACAATGAGATCATACAAGAGAAGTAGCCTTGCATATATATGTAATAGATAGTCAAATTTGATTTTATAGAAAATACACTGGACAACAAATCTGATAAAATTTTGACATGATGAAAAGGAGGTTTTACTTGTATTTGTCCACCATGGCCACTGACCATATCAATCATTTTGATATAAGAGCCTTCTTCGACAGGTTCATAAACCTGAAATCAGAAAATGCTACCTATTAAACACAGCATCGCCCATTGCATAGGTCAAAGATAACTTGAGCTATGAAATACAGTCAGAAGTATGTTTCAAGAAATTACTTTTTCATAGTTCTCAAGTCGATGTTTGAAGTCGTGATATCCAGCTTCAAAATCCGGCCTGAAAAAATATCATGAATCACGATGTAAAATTACCATAGATTAGCATTACAAGAAAACAAGTTTAGTCATACACTTCTGCATAGTCAGGGCTCTGTTGAACTTTGAGGCGTATATTTCTTTCAATTATTTGCCGATCATTGCATATTGTCTCCAAAAAGATAATCTGAAGCAAAAATCATGTAATCATAATAACAGATGCATATTGTCTCCAAAAAGATAATCTGAAGCAAAAATCATGTAATCATAATAACAGATGTATATTGTCTCCAAAAAGATAATCTGAAGCAAAGAACAGGTAATCATACTAAGATGCTGTCTCTAAAGGCCAAAGAGAATCAGCTATGCTTTAAGCCATATAAATGATTAGATGCCAAGCAAGGATATCAAGGCAAGCCACCATCACAGTTTAGATATAACTTGTGCGTTGCTTCCATTAAAAATAAATAAAAAATACACTCATGGAGCTCTGTGGTGCATCTGCACTCAAAGGCATTGAGGTTTACAGCAAGGAATACTTCACATAACCTATAGTCTGCATTAACGGAATCTTTCTCTTGCTACCGTTTCAGAAGTCTTAACCAACCACAGAGCTGCCCCCAAACTCAAAACAAGAAGGGAGAGAGGGAGGGAGGGAGGCTCATAAACAAACAAAGAGACCTTCACAGAATTGAGTGGTTCACCTGCACTCAAAAAGGCATTGAGGTCCACTCCTACAAGAAGTTCACATAATAGTCTGCATTAAAGGAATCTTTCTCTCGCTTCCATTTCAGAAATCTTAATCCACCACACAAAGCCACTGCCCCCAACACCCAAAACAAGAAGGGAGAGAGAGAGAGAGAGGCTTCTCTACAATCAAATTTTATGTTATGCATGTCAAATATTACATCCATAAAATACTTTACTGGAAGATTTGCCAGAAATTGTCTTTTTGTGCACAATTCCTGGCAGAATTATAATCAAGTAGCTGCAAAATCATCATACCTTGCATTTTCCTTCAGCCATTTTCATAAGCATACACAATTTCTTGCAGAATTATAATCAACTAGCTGCAAAATCATCATACCTTGCATTTTCCTTCAGCCATTTTCATAAGCATATTCCTCCTATTCCTTGTACTGTTTGTGGCATCAAATATTCCTACCTAAATGCAAATAAAATACACATTAGAACAGGATAAATAATATGTAGTACATTATCACAATAAAATAAAATACCTGCCCACCCTCTTGCATCCAAGATATCATATCTTCCATTGCAAGAGCTGCTACCTAGTTGCAGGTGATATATTAAAACTATGTGCAAGGAAAAAGGTTAATTCAGTGCATACGCAAAAGAAGTTCAAAATTTACAAATTTCTTTCATCAGGTTAAGTTTTAGGAGAAAAATGCAATGACCAATGGTATCATCAATCACAAACTTGCAAGAACAGCAAAAAAAGTAACTTGTAAGAAGCCTAGATATCTTCAATAGACATTTATGAACAGCTTGTAACTCAGCCATGTCATATTCACATCATATGGAAAGGACTAAGGGCGTGTTCGGTATAGCTTAAAATCGAATTAAAATTGAAAATATAGTCGTTATTGGTCTCACTCATCTAATAAAAGTCAACAATAATGGTTAGTTTTTAAATTTTAATCCAATTTTTATCTCTACCGAACACGTCCTAAATAATTTCCATTGATTATAGAAGAATTTAAATAACATATATATAGGATTAGAAATTACAAGATTGGGAAGGACTTATTTACAGCTATACAAAAGATCCTAGCGGCTAGAAAAGCTAAAAGAGGTTACAAAGTGTGTACATAAATTATTTCCAAAGAATCTATTAACTGTGAAAAAAAAAAAGAATCTTACTAAGGGAAGATCTGAATGTGATAGACGAATTTCAGTGAATCTTCAATGTTATTGTTGTATTTTTCTACACTTAAACTCTTCAATATAGGCCCTTCATTTACTATATTTTAAGTGCTGGGAAGAAAGCCTTCTGTGCTTTTCCCATATATTAAACTCTTCAAGGACTTTAGGCAATAGAGCAGCTAAGCTCGTTGCAACTGTGGCATAGAGCAGTAAGGTCATATATATGAGAGACTTTTGAATCGTGCCATTTCACCAATAAGCAGATTATGCTCAGGCAATTCTTGTGTTTGCAAAGTTGGCTACATTTCATATTTCCAATGGTGGCAACAAAATGGTGTGAAATTGGTTAGGAAAAACCATGCATATATAGCCTCAAAAGTCCCTCACAAATATACCATGCTCACACTAAACAAGCAAGCAGCATTTATACAGATTTTCATTAATCAAATGGGCACACTATGCCAAAAGCACTAATTTCTTAAACAAATTAAGAGAGAATAATATATCAAAAACACTTTTTGTGTAGTATCATGATGGTAATCCTCATATTCTTTGCCCAAATTTTCTACAATAAGTTGAGAGAGAGAGAGAGAGAGAGAGGAAATTACCTGTTTTAAACATTATGTCTTCGTAGGGGTACAAGGAAAAGTCCAATAAAATCAATTGACTTTATGAATTGAAAATCTTATTAGGATATCAAAATGGAAGCATAGCTATAATGACGAGGCAAAGGGATCATTAATATCTCCACAACAAGAATGGACAGTAAATCATAAACCCCTTAGTAAGTAATATTGAGGAAAAAGAATAGTTACAGGAGAAATCACTTTAATTGCATGCTAATTTTGTCGTGATTTCAGTTGATAAAATTTATACACCTTACAAAAATATTCTGATAATTTGAAATGGTTTTCCTGGCAAACAGTTACCTCATTGCGTGCTTCCAAGCCTTCTGGATTATCACTTCTGAAAAAATCTGCAGTCTGCATCAAGATATTTTGTAAGACAATGAAAGGTATATCTAATAAAATATGTTCAGCAATCAAGAAAAAACGACACCAATCAAACGGCCATCACAGTTTGACAAATCTAGTCAGAGCATATTATTGAATTTAGCTGTCACAGCTCATTTAAATCCTCTGCCCTAAACACATTCCAGGCTATTTTATCAGTTATCACACCTATATCATGTCATCACTCATAAATGATCATTTTGTAGAACTATGCTCCCGAACATTTCAAAAGGGCCGGTTGAAATTATCTTGCAAGTAAATTTCACGGAAATAATTTTATGGTATGTGAATGAAACGTGAAAATTGGCCAATTAAAGTTGCCAACATTGTGTACATGCTATGGCATTTAGAATATTGGAGCAGTTTATTCCATGCGAATCATGACCAATCCATAAAGCCTTTTATTAATTTCAGAAAACGAATCTATTTTAAGTCTATAATTGCTATTTATCACAAGAAATATATATTTATCATTGTTGGCCACGAGCCCTAAGTAGCTATATTGGCTCAAACATCAAACCTGCTATGTTTTGTGGCCATAGATCAGTCCATTCTGGGCTATCTTGATAAAAAGATATACACAGTTGACTGGAGAAAGTTACAGAAAAACCTACAGAGCAATGGGACTATCCTAGCCACAGCAAGCAATAGCATGTTCTAAGGAAGAAATGTAGTTTGTTACACTTCCGAACAATTATGGACAACACGTGGTGATCATAGTGAAAAAAGTTCACAAACTATCTTCTTTTTTCTACCTGTAAATGTTAGATTGCATATTGTTCAAAGGAAGGGTTAGTATCTGAAAAAAGCATCTGAACAAATGAGAGCGTCGAGAGATGGCAACCAGAACCAACACTCGTGCATATACCACTGAAGGTACTCCTACTGGTTCTAAGATGATAGCTTTCTCAGTTACTTGATTGTTTTACTGTCACTACAATTTTTGTGTTCTTATTTTAAAAAAGCAAACAAAACTACTATTTTGTTGTGATGCAAACATATATTCCATGCATTATGTGTTTTGGTTTTCCTTAATTGACCAGAGTTGAGTGACATGTGGACCATGTGTTGATTGGCATTCGTGCCATTAGTAGGGGGAGGAGCAAGAAGAAGAGATCTGCTTATTCATTTAACCCCGAAAATCAAACATGATGGAGGGAGATATTGGGGTTCAATGACCAATGATCATGAGAAGGAGAAAGAGAGAATTTAATCATGTCAGAAGGAATTAAGGACGTCTAAATTTGTTCAAAGACCTGAACATACAGTCCTGAGATGTTCTTAAGAGGTTTAAATTCAACTGCTCCTTTAGAATATAGAAATTCTAAAACAACTTCAGATATATGAAAGAATACACAGAAACAAGAGGAAAAAAGTGCATCTGACCAATTGACAAACCTGGTTAACTCCATGCTTTAGTCGTCGATACTGCAAACAAAAATACACTAATTATTCAGTTCCTTTTTTCCATAAGTTCACAAAAACAATGAACAATAACAATAAACATTTATTACCTTCCCAACATTGAAGTGTTTGGTCTCATGCCCTAACCAACGTAGATACCTAGTAAGTTTAGCTGCAGTAAAAGTTTTACCACGAGCAGGCAACCCAACCTGTAGCAATTAGAATAATATACTTCTGAGGTGTAAGTTTTGACAACCTATGAAGAACAGATACCCAGTAAGTATGACAAAAGTATCTTCCTAAAAGAAAGGGTAGTACATATGTAATATACAATCTTACAAAGATCTAGGATCATAAAATGTATGACCGAAATTCAGAAAAAGAAACTACTAGGAGAGTACCAGCACGATTGCCAGATGTCTATCCTCCTTTGGCCCAAGCATCTGATCTGCTACAGCTGCAGCTGCAACGGCTCCTGCAGCGGCTGGCATAGAGTTCTAACAATTCACAGTGGGTAATGAATTAGAGGTATGTATCGCTGCAGACAAAGTCGAATATTTTACTTTCAGTTTTCTTCAGTGTAACCAAAGCAGTTCCTACAAACCTTGGCTTCTGAGTAAAGTTTGAGATCAGCCGTAAATGATGCAGCACTTGCCGATTTTACTAGCCTAGGAGATCCTACCCCCCTATCCACAAAGAGTCCTCTGTGACCTTCTTGTTTCTGCATAGATGAAAAAGCTCCCACTGAGTTCGACTCTACCATGCCAGATGCTGAAGATGATGTGGTCGGGTCTGGGACAATGACTTCCATCCCCTGATAGAATGTTGCAATTACATATTTTAGAAATACAAAATTGTGCTACTTGTAGTGGTTGCAAATTATGGAAGTAAAACACAATGGTTTGCAAGCTAATTCCTGAAAGAACTGATTCATAGAAGTGCAATTCAAAGACCGTAACAAAGTCCATTGATGCTACCATTCTAACACCTGTCCCATTAATCAACGTCTCATGACTAATTTTATTAAGCTTTATTGATGAATTGATGAACAGACGTGCTACCTCCCATTTCAGATTAAACAACTGATTTCAAAGTGATGAGGTACCCGAACTT
>CAIGRL010082835.1:0-11299 GCA_903798325.1 Fraxinus xanthoxyloides
TTTAACTTTGTTTATCCTTCTAAAACTTATTTTCCCATATTCTGTATTATTCTCATTCAATTTTTCGTAGTTATATGCAGTCAGTTGAATAATTACATTTACTGGGATAATTTCAATTGCCCATATTTAACATTCGAGATATATAATTCATGATAATTTAACACACTAACATTACCTTAAAAAAACTCAACCCGTGCATTGCAAGGGCAGAAACTAGTGTTTTTAAAATTCTGGACTTTGGCTTTGTTTGCTTTTTAACTAAATTGCATGTGATGGGTTGATTTCGTGACGTGCAGATTCCAGTGGTTTAAGTCTTTTAGATGAATGGGAATAAATTTTAATTGAATGACCTTAAAGCTTTAATGCTTCTGGAGTGCACACCCTGGTAAGAATGATAAAACCTACTTTTATAATTGTGATGCATATAAGTTTTAAAAAATTATTTTCTAAATAGGTGGTTTGCCTTCTTATTTGCCCTTTCCAGGTACCCAAATTAAAACAATTGTTCAGTATGCCCCTTCACAGCATGTTCCAAAGCAATGGTCTAAAAAGGATAGGCGTGAAGGGACCATATTGAAAGGCATTTAACTTGTGTGCTGATTGCACGTGGTCTCAATGCTATCAACTTTTCGTTTGGAATCACAGTTGATTTGTTGATATACATGTAGATCCTGAATATTAGGAGTTCCTTGAATTCTTGCAAAGCCTGTTGAGAATCTTCCCAGTGCAGAGATACAGTTGGAGAGGAAGGAGTTGGAACGAGCTGATGAGCTGATTGTTTTAGCTTATGTGTACTCGTAGGACAATCCGAGATTTAATTTCTCAAATGGTACAATCTGAAGGCAAGAAATGTTGTATTTTCTTTTTAGTTTAAATGATTTCCTGATTTCTTTTTAGGCGCTCCAAAGGATGCTCCTATAGTTACTCATTTAATGGACTTTGTTTGTCAGAAAAGACCTGCAAAGAGTGGAACTCAGGCAGGAAATCTTACCATTCGTTCATTACAAGTGGTTTTATCTTTCCCTTTTTAAGGAAATATATAGTTGTATCTAAGCTGCTAACTGATAAGGAACTTCCTGCACGTAGCATAATTAGTAGGGGATGTTCTCTCAAAATTTTCACATTATTTTGATAGCTTCGAGACTTTATGTCTAAATTTTCCTTTTAAACATAAACAGGTTGATAAGTTGAAAGTTTTGTTAGAATCTCTTTTAAGCTCCTCTTCTAAAGTCGAGAAGCGCATCTCAGATAACAGGTATTAAACTGCATATAAAATAAATTATGTAAGTGAACCTCCTTTCATGAATTTTACTTTAAGAATAAGATGCTTGTAATGATTTGATCTCTATTTTTATCTACATGCATTCACTTTTTTAAGACCTTTCAATCCCTATATTCATTCACTTTTTTTGGAAGGCATCTGTCATTTGAAGTTTTATGTGACTTCAACCTTCATTGCCTGCTCATTGACAGTGTTGCTTATTGAGAATGGTGATGCGTATTATGAGCAAAGTATATGTCTTTGATTTTAGATTCTAAGGTACACATGTAACAACCATTCTTTGGTGTTTATTATGAGCAAACTGATATACAACAGAATTTAACTTCTTTTACTTACCTCGTATTTCGCTGATATTAAAGGGAAAAAATGATGCATTCAGACTCGGGGTGTAATCAACCTGTCTCGCTGGATGTGTATCTGACATATAGGATGCAAACTATCATGATATGATCATGTGAATTAATTATATGTGAAGTTTTTGTTTATAATCAATCATGTGTGGCATATGCAGCAAGCTTAGAAATTCTCCCGTGTTTTCTCTAACCTGCTCATGTTAAAGGGAAAAAGAAATGGGGTTGATCAAATTTGATGATTTGTTAGATCTTCGGCTGTCGTGTTACAGTTCTTTCACTTTTGATGACTCTGCACGTGTATTTTGGTGGCTGAGAATGATAATGTTGTCATTGATGATACTAAATACAATTGTGAGTTGGGATTTTTAACTTTAACTCAATTGTGAGAAAAAAAACACTGTATTTCTTCTTGCTGAATTCTTTATATAGCCTTCTCACCCCATATTTAAAACCGAAGAATTACTACTGGAGTAGTAACGTGTAAGCTTCTGCTTTTTGAGCCATGTTCTCTTTACCATTCTCATTTTCTTTTTTGACACGGGAAAAGAATCTGACTTTATTTGTGTGTTTATTTCACAACACAGCCAGGGACAACTTGGTGTTCTTGCAAAAAATGGTTTCTCAAATTCCCACATTACTGGAATAGAAACTTCTGTAGCACTGGAGAAAGCTATGCTGGTATGTTTTTTAGTGTGAAATTTTCAGTTTTACTAATTTGCTGAAATACTTGAATAGTTTAACCTTGAAGGTGCTTATTGTCTATCATTACCTCAGCTAGCAGAGAAGGAGAATCTGTTCAACTTGAAAGGAATTGATGTAAGTTTCCTATTCTTTAAAAAACTTCTTTGGATTCAAGGACATAAAAAAAAATAATACATAAAATTTCAAGATCATTTCAGCGTAGGTTTAATGTAGAGGGATGAAAACATGATAGCTCTGTACTTTATGCTTAAAAATAACTTAACAAATTATGTTTGGTGAAAAAAACAAGATTAGCTTACTTTTAAGCACAGTTGTACAAGGAAGAGATTTCTAAATGAGGAAATTACGCCAGATACCTTTTATTTAATTTATATTCAAATATTACGTTGCAACATTTTATCACAGTAAAATTAAAAATGTGAATTAGTATTCAATTCAAACATGCAATTAAATGATAGCTAATTTCACTCCCCCAAATAAGTCCTTGGAAGTTAAATTACGGCCACAGTCCCTAAATTGGTGTTTGGTCTCCTGAAGCGAGAATACCTATCAAGAAATCCCAAAAACCATAATCTTCTACAGATATCAAGCACCCTAATCTCTAATATTATTCCACAGCTTACCATCACGCAGTAAGCTGTGAAGGGAGATTAGATGCACTGCAACACTAGATGGTGTGACGTTGATTATGTCATCATTCCAATTATGATGGAGAAGAAAGCCACTTGATACTTGTGATTTCGATGTAGCGAGAGATGCTTATACGTATACAACCCAAAACACACTTGTGCTCAGTTGCAATTAATATCCGTGATGTACGGCAAAAATGAAGTTTAAATGATGATAGGTTATTGGTGTGCATTGAGTTTGTATGTCAGAAAACAGTTTTAACTCAACGTGAGAGAGAGTGAATTATTTCGATTAGCCTTTGGGAACGTGTATCTTTTGAAATGGCTCAAATGATACACATTTTAAATAAAAGTATGGCATATTGACGCAATATCTTTCAATTTATGAACTTATTGTCAAATATCTCCACATTTTTAAAGTGGTGAAAAACCCCTTATATGAACGTTGAAATGCGAAAGACATCTTTTTATTTTCTATTTTCTTAATAATTTTTTGTGAAATGAAGAATATGACCACTAGCTTAATTGCAACTCCCGCTTTCTGCTTTTTTTAAAGGGTAGACGAAGTAATAGTGAGAGAAAATGGGAATGGGGTTTAGGCTAAACTCACGGGTTATTTATTTTTATTTTTATTTTTAACCGAGAGCCCGTTTGACAACCATTATTTTTAAAAAAAAAAATTGAATTGTGATTTTGAGGAGAATATATAGTTTATGTGACTAAAAATAATTATATAACATACCATAAAAATAAATTAATGATTTTCAAACAGACTCTTAAGTCCTCACCGCCAAATGTGGCTATGTTGGGAAACATTTTCATTTTTTGAAAGGCAAAACTTGAATTATTTTTTTGTAATTTCAACTTTCAACTCGACAATTTTTACTTAAATAGATTTAGAGAAATTTCATATATACTTTCAAAGTTTCTAACAACATTGATAAGTCTCAAAATCAAGATTCCACAATGTAAATAGCCATTAAATATGTAAACAAATGTTGAAGTGTTTGGTAAAAATTAAAATTTAGATTTTAATTAAAGTTAAAGTCAACAATTACTTTTAATTACGTATTTAATGGATTTCACAATTTTTTAACCACCTCGAACAGGGACTAAAGCATTGCTGGCCACTAGCGAAAATAATTGAGAAAATTGTCTTTCGCCTTCAATCAATACAAGTAGTTGCAATATGATCCTCATTCATTTTTTTTTTCTTTATTTCTTTTTTATCTGTATGGTCATCAACCACATGTTTAGATGTGGAATTATTCATTTCTATCTATTTTCTATGCGGTGCTATCTAGTTTACAAGCAACACGATTTCTCACCAATTTGCTGCCCAAGGGAATGGGTGGGCGGTAGAGTTGATGCTGCGATCGTGTCTTTTGTGTTGTGGCTGCAAGAAGAATTAAAATTGAATATGTTTACAAGGTTCTTTCATATTATCCATATTATTAACTTTTGGACTTGGGGAGTGACCATGGTACCTGTTCAAGTTCAAATGTTTAAATGGTGAGAAGAGTAATGCTAGTCAGACAGGGTAAAGTCCAGGCTAGAAAACAAGCTTTCAAATTAGCTGACGTGGCATCAATATTTTTTCTAAATTGGAGGGAACCCGTGGACCGGACCGCTTCTCTCCCCAAAAGAAAAGACCCACCGTTTCTCTCCCAAACCTATCCACTTTCCCCTACCTGTGCAGCTCGCAGAACTCCCATTGAACTCCAAAATAAAATTGATTGCAGCCCAAAATAAACCAAATCAGCTGAAACACTTGCCGGTTTTCCTTCTCGCGACTCCATTACACAGTAAATGAGTTTGAGTTTTTTTGGGATCTGAGGAGTTTGAGCAAAGCTGTTCTTCTCGCGGCCGATGAGTTCTCCGACATTACGAAGGTGGACGAAGGTGCTGCTCCATTACCTTGCCTGAAGAAGTGTGCAACTCATACATTTCCCCCAAATTAGCTTGCGTGAAGTGGTAAAAATTGAAATTCTTCTTCTAATTTTCGAGAGTTTACTTCATTTTTTTGTTTTTGGTATAATTAAAGCTGTCGCATGCCAAATCCAACTGCAATGAGGGTATTTTATTTAATTGAAGTTATTGTGTTCTGGAATTACTCTGCAGTGGTAAGATTTTATTTAATTGAAGTTATTTTGTTCTGGAATTAGTATTTTGTTTATTTGTATGCCCTTATATTTCTTCATCCTACTTCAATAAAAAAAGTGCCCTCATTGTAAATGAATTGTTGAAAATTGCCCGTTCATCCATGGAATGTATTTGTCACGTAGCATTACGTTCAAATGCTGGTTTTGAAAATTGTTGCTAACCCCTCTGCCTTCCACTAATTCAACCGGTGTTTGTAGAGTATGGAAGACGTGCAGAACGAGCACGAAGATGTGATGGTAGAATTCGATAATGAGAATGTGATGGAATCTGCAAACATAGTAGAATGTGAGAAATCGGGGAAAAAGGATGTAGATGAGCCTAAGGTTGGAATGCTATTTAAAGATGAAAAAGATATGTATGAATTCTACTCCAAATATGCTTATGCGGTTGGTTTTCCAATAAAGAAAAGGAATTCGAAAAGAGGGGACAATGGCCTTTTGAGATATTTAACGTTGACATGGAGTCGTGAAGGCCAAATAAGCGGTGATATGGATTGAAGTTGGTCTCAAACCTCAGTATCCGTCATCAACTTCCTTTTCATTTTTTTTGAATTTCATGTTTTTATAACCTTTTTTAAGCACACTTCTTTGACATGTGGAGCAGAAAATAGCAGTAAACAAGTAATAGAAAAGAAATAATGTTCGATTGAGTTGGGCAACTGAACCATGCTATTAGTTGGCTTGCAAACATAGTTGTCTTGTATGGGTGAGTCTGGAAATGAGATTTCTATATCATTGTAGTAACAAACTATTTTATGCTCCAAAAACAAATGCNTTTGAGATATTTAACGTTGACATGGAGTCGTGAAGGCCAAATAAGCGGTGATATGGATTGAAGTTGGTCTCAAACCTCAGTATCCGTCATCAACTTCCTTTTCATTTTTTTTGAATTTCATGTTTTTATAACCTTTTTTAAGCACACTTCTTTGACATGTGGAGCAGAAAATAGCAGTAAACAAGTAATAGAAAAGAAATAATGTTCGATTGAGTTGGGCAACTGAACCATGCTATTAGTTGGCTTGCAAACATAGTTGTCTTGTATGGGTGAGTCTGGAAATGAGATTTCTATATCATTGTAGTAACAAACTATTTTATGCTCCAAAAACAAATGCAACAAAACAAAACATAAATACTTAGCACTAGCTAATGGCACTAAGGTGATATACAAAACAAGAGGGAAATTAGCACCGGCTAGTGATACTGAAGTTATATACAAAAACATTGTAATACAACAAGACGAAACAAAATATTTAGTTCCTCGAATAAATTCTACTAATCATTTCGACCCCTTCCCTTCAACATGTTCGATCGTGCTACCTTTAGCCTTGCAGATTGTCACAGTCATCGAAATTTGCATTTCTTCTTCATCGTTCAATCGAACTCGAGATTGGAACATCGTGACATATCTTCAACGCTTTTGTTTGTCGCCGGGTTAATTGATGAAGTGCTACTACTGGAGGATTGATCGCTTGATCCTTCTTTCACAACCTAATCCCAAAATTCACAATTTTCACTACAACAAAGAAATAATCGTTCTTTGTTGACCGTCTCTTTCTCTTTCTCTACCACGAAACACTTCTCAAATCCTGACTTGCATAATGGGCATCGGCGCTTTCGTGGGCATTCGGCGAAGTAGTGGTCCTTAGCTCTACAACTATGGCAAATTCCGTAATTCCTTCTGCTCATTCTACGATAGAAATGCACAATAGTGCTCCAATCAAATAAATAATTATATGTAACACAAGAAAAAGCCGATAGCATGTTATAAAATTTTAATCCAATCAAGCTATAGAGTTGAAAATTTGAATCCAACCAAACTATCTAGAAAACATTCAAAATTAATTACTTACACCAGATAGACATTAGGCCAAAAATGACTTGCAGCAGATTGAAATTAGTATGTGAAAAATTTCAATTTAGAGTTTATTATTTATTATTTACATTAGAAAAAGCCTAATTACTTCATATCATACCATTCCAAATGAGGGCTGATTTGGACCATGTTGATTTTCTCATTCACATGGTTCATCATTTTGGCCTTTATTCAAGGCTGAAAAAAGTGATTGGATGAAATGAATTTCAACAGTGTAACAAAATCACATTCTGGAGTGACTTTTAGACAAGTTTCTGCACTGTAATGGAGAGTAAAACTCCCCTGATTTTTTCCAGATTGTGAATAATTATTTTCCAATAATGTCAAAAAAGAAAAAAAATTAAAATAAAATTGATGGCAATTGCAAAGACTGCAATTTGATCGTTTTCTATTTTGTCTATCTTTTTTTTACTTTTTCAAATTTGCAAGGAAGAAGAAGAACTACTTCAACTTGGATAGTGTGTGTGTGTGTGTGTATATATATATATGTTCCACCACCACGAGAAGATGAAATGCAGATATTTAGTAGATAAAAAGCAAAAACAATTAATTACATAAAAACGGTAAATGAAGATAAAACCTAAAAATTGTGGAAAATCTATAGAGTAATAAAGCCCCATGAAAAAATCGAAAAGGCCAAATGCTAGGGATGAAAGAGCATAGAAATTACCTTCGTTCGAATCGCCTGCCTCCGAAGTCGGGAAGTTCCAACAGTGGTAAATGGTAACCAATGCGAGTTTGAGGATTCCAAATTTACGGCAAATCAGAGTTTCACTCAAAGCTTTCTCAAAACCCCCAAAAATCAACCATCAATCTTGTTCACTCTACTTCAGGCAAGGTAATGGAGAAGATTTTCGTCGGCATACTTCCATTTTCGCTCCGGGAACCGGCGACTTTGAGACAAAGGAGAAATTTTATTTTGGGGTTCTAGGAGTTCTGCGAGCTGCTAGGAATGGGAGAGAAACGATGGGTCTTTCTTTTGGGGAGAGAAGCGGTCTGGTCTAGGGTTCCCTCCAATTTGGAAAAAAAATTGAAGCCACGTCAGCTAATTTTGAAACCCTGTTTTCTAGCCTGGACTTGACCATGTCTAACTAGCATTACTCAGATTTTTAGGGATTTGAGTGAGATTTTTGCTTTGTAGTTTGATTCGAGTGAGATTTTTTTTGGATTTTTAAATCATCAACAACAAATGATCTCATTTTTGCTAGAGCAACAACAAAATTTTTGGTTTCCACCATATTTTACAGGTGGTAGCAGCGGCAACAATTGTTGCGGGATTGGGGTGATACATTAAATTTAAGTCTTAGAGGAAGGATGATGATGATGGATAGGTCGGGATAGGATGGCATGGCGTTGTTTAGGCTCCAATTACACTCATGTTGGGATAAAAACATCTGCAAATTTTTTAATTTTTTTTTGGATTTAAGTGAGATTTTTGCGTTGTAGTTTGATTCGAGTGAGATTTTTTCGGATTTTTAAATCATCAACAACAAATTATCTCGTTTGTGCTAAAGCAACAACAAAATTTTTGGTTCCCACCATATTTTACAGGTGGTAGCAACAACAACAATTGTTGCGGGATTGTGGTGATACATTGAATATAAGTCTTAGACGAAGGATGATGATGATGAATAGGTTGGGATGGCGTTGTTAAAGCTCCAATTACACTCATGTTGGAAGAAAATCATCTGCTAATTTTTTTAATTTTGTTTGGATTTGAGTGAGATTTTTGCATTGTAGTTTGAGATTTGGGTCAACGGTGGTAGCGGTTTGCTGTGGGTCGTGCGATGTCGGGTGGTTTGGTGGTGGTTGTGGTCGGTGGGGCAGGAGTGTGTTGTGGGGGTTGTGGAAAAGATGAACAGTCATTTTTTTTGCTTTGTATTTAATTATTTTAAAGTTTTATATAGAAAATGTAAATATACTAGTTTACTCTTCACTTATTTTGTTAATTTTAGTCAAACTTCTAATTTCAGGGTTGAACATCAAATTAATGAACGGATTATGTCCAATGGATTCCAACTGCAATTAAAGTGAAAGGTTTGGAATTGTGACCGCAAAAATAAAAGATTAAGGTATAGTTTGGAGCAAATGAAATGGTTTGTACCTCTCCTGCGATTTTCCCTTATTTAAAAGTTTTCGACTCAAATTTCAATGAATTTTGTTAGATTTTTAAAGTTTAATAGATGTCATGAATTTGAATAGAATTTCACCAAATTCACAAAACTTTAATATAAGTATTTATAATAAATTTAATTGTAATCTTAAGGTCGCAATTCATCTATTTTATTTTATGAATGAATTCTTTTTGAAAGTGTTGATTCGAATTTGGGGGCGTCTCTGGCTCAGCCCAGGGAAAGCTTGAGCCAACCCGGCTCAATAGGCTCGGGTCGAACCCCATTTTGGGGCATCAACCTGTAACGCCCCGAAAATTTAAGAATAAAAATTTATTTATTCTATATATTATATTTTTATTATTTTGAAAAATTGAGGAACTAGAGTGATATATGCATTAACTTCAAATTTTGGGGCATTAGGCAACCAAAGCCCGAGCTTGCGACGAGCAACAGAGGCCATTTTCGACTCGTGACGATTTGAGCCTTAAAAAAGAATTTAGAATAGCAGGCGATAAAAGCTGCCTATAGGTAAAAAAATAAAATAAAGCCGTGAGCCAACTCGACTCGATAAGATTTGAACCAAAAGCTCGAGTCGAGTCTAGGTTTTTTAGTCCAGCAAATGTTCGATTCGGTTCAGGCTAAAAAAAGTTCGAACCATTTTTATCCGAGTCGAGCCCAAATTTCGAATTTCGACTCAACTCGTCTCGTTGACATCCCTATTCGAAAGTAGAACCAACGATTCTTCTCATTTAACATGAAAGCTCCTCAAGAGAATTGAATCATGAAGATTTAAATTAGGACGAGGGGTACTAGTCTCATTCCATATAAAAGGGAATCCTAAACTTGTGAAATAAGGAGGGCCGAAAATCACCTTAAAATAAATGATTTAGTGTCGTTAAAAATCCTATTTCAACGACTTTGTATTTTTCCTTTACTTCTTCCATGATGGCTGAAAATCAGTATCCTATCCTGGTCGAGCTTATGCTGGGACTGGATTGTGCAATTCCGAACTAAAAATTTCAAACTCAATAAACTAAAATTGGATCTTTTTCAATTTAAATGGGTTTTTATTATCGAATAATCAATGACTATTAAACAACCACTAAACATGAGACTAACGCTAATTCAAATGATAAGAGTGAAACTTTACTAACTCATTGGCTTGGTTCGAGCCTCCAAGGGAAGTAAGAGTAAAATTTGCAATGGTCCACAAAATGAGTTTAATAAATCTACTACATGGTCATTACCACTTTTGACTTATTTTCGAGTTATATTTCTCTATCGTCGGATAGGCTGTTGATATTATTCTGAAGAATCCTAGTCAAAGATGACTACGAAAATGAATTCAATAGTTCTATTACGTTCTGACTAACCGTGACGTCAATTTAAATAAAATTCTATTTGACATCATTCGAGATTTGTCTTATTTAAATAATTGAGACTTGTCGTCAAAGTCCTCTTTCGTAGAAATTGAGAGGCCTCCAACCAATTGAACCAACAATCAAATCTTTCACGATAAAGACCATGCTAATTTGTTGGTCACCCATCTTTTAGTCTATTTCCTCCGGATCAATATACTGTGTTAACCATTCTAGTGTCAGCTACAAATTCATTTTAATATTTTAATTTCTTCTTTCGCACCTTGTTTGAGTGGTCTCTTATAGTTAAGTTTAGGAATTAATAGAGTCATATCCAATCCCCTTCTTTTGAAATTGACAAGTTAGTAGTCCTGTACAAGTTTTGTCTGGTACCATAAAGCATCTATTGCTTGATAATCACTGTGTAAGTAGAAGAATGAAAATGAAAATTTTAATGTGTACCAACCAGGAATATAGTGTAACGTACTTATTGCATGAAAGATTAACTGTAAAACAGATACAACTCAAAACAATTTGGGGATATATACAAAATCTTCAAGGGGGCATTTTTTAAATTAATTAGAAAAAAGAATTTAGGCTCCGTTTGATAGCCTTAGTTTTTCATGGAATTGGAAAACATTTTTCTTTCCACCCTTAAAAAGCTGTTTGATAGGTAAATTTTTTTATGGAAAAAGTTTTCCACTTTTTTCTAGGTACAACCCTTTGATGCACATTTGCTTGATTTTGTTTTCCCACCTATTAGGTGGGAAATCAATTTCTACCTTTTTTTTAGCTTTTTTTTTTTAGCAATAGCAACAAATTCTAT
>CAIGRL010082836.1:0-10958 GCA_903798325.1 Fraxinus xanthoxyloides
AAAATTTAGAACTTGGTTGAAAATAGTAGAAAACCAACTTGATAAAAAGTTAAAGACTCTAAGAACTGATAATGGTTTGGAATTCTGTAATACTGAGTTTGATAACTTTTGGAAACAAAAGGGATTGTAAGATATAGAACTGTTAAATATACACCTCAACAGAACGGGGTCGCTGAGAGAATGAATAGAACTCTAATGAATAAGGTTAGGTGTATGCTGATCAGTTCTGGATTAGCTAAACATTTTTGGGTTGAAGCTGTGACTACAACTACTTATCTTATAAATAGATCTTTACGTAGTTTTGTTGAGTTTAAGACTCCACGGGAACTTTGGACTGGAAAGCCCCTAAACCTTTCTCACATTAGGGTGTTTGGATGACTTTGCTCTTATCTATGGTGAATCTTTATATTCAGATCATTCATCTTATAAAGAGACCGTGAATAGTTCTGATTCTGAAAAGTAGAAAAATGCAATGAAGGAGGAAATGAAATCCTTACTTGATAATGAGACATGGAAATTGGTAAGGAAACCTAAAACTTAGAGAACTGTTCAATGTAGATAGATTTTCAAAGTCAAGGAATTGATTAATTCTAATGACCCTTTGAGATATAAGATAAGATTTGTGGCCAAGGGTTTTACTCAAAGGGAATGTGTTGATTATAATGAAATCTTCTTTCCCGTAATCATATATAAAACAGTAAGATTGTATCTTGCACTTGTTGTTCAATTCAATTGGGAACTTAAATAATTAGATGTCAAGACTACTTTCTTACACGGTGAGTTAGAAGAGAACATTTATATGAGTCAACCCCAATGCTTTAAAGAAAAATGAAAGCTTGATTTTGTGTGCAAGTTACAAAAATCTTTGTATAGACTTAAATAAAGTTCTAGACAGTGGTACATAAAGTGTGATACATATGTACTGAAAATCAATTTTAGGAGAAGTGAATATGACCATAGCTTGTACTATAAAAATACTAAAGCTGGCAATGAGGTGGATCTACTTTTAGATATAGATGGTATGTTGCTAGCTAACTCTAGCAAATCTGAGATATTAAGACTCAAGAATCTCCTAAAAGCTGAATTCGATATGAATGATTTAGGGAATGCAAAGAAGATTTTGGGAATGGTTATTAATACGAACATGAAGGAAAATATATTGACTATATACCAAGAAACATACTTAAGTAAAGTCATTACCAAATTTGGCATGAAAGAAGCTAAGTCTGTTAATGTTCCTCTTGCTGCCCATATAAACCTCTCTTCCGTCCAATGCCCCAAAATTGAATATGAATTTAAAGATATGAAAAACATTTCATATGCTAATACTATAGGGTCAGTCATGTTTTCTATGGTTACTACTAGGCTAGATTTGGCATGTTCTATTAATTTTCTAAGTAGGTTTATGTCTAATTCGAGAAAACCTCATTGGAAGGATTAAAGTGGTTATTGAGATATATAGTTGGAACACATAGAGTTGGTTTAGTGTTTAAGAAGGGATCTGATCCAATAATATTGAAAGGGTATGCAGACTCTGATTTTGTTGGGGATAAAGATCAACGAAAGTCTACTACCGCATATTTCTTTACACTTGGTGATAATTGTATCACTTGGAAGTCACAACTTCAACCTATTGTCGCATTTTCCAGTACAGAGGCTAAATATGTAGCAATAGTTGAATATGTAAAAGATTGTATATGGTTAAAGGAAATTTTGGGAGAATTGAGTTTTTTACATGAAATACCTACAATTTTCACTACAAGTCAAAGTGATTTACTTTTATGCAAAAATTATGTGTATCATGAAAGATCCAACCATATTGAGGTAAAGTATCTTTTCATACGTGAGAAAATCGCATGTGGTGAGATTATACTTGAGAAAATTCATACTGATGTGAATTCATATGATATGGGAACCAAAATCCTACCTTTAAATAAATTTATAATTTGTCCATCTTTATTACATATTGATACTGGTTAATCTTTTGCACGTACTTGGGCGATGATGTAGGGTAAAATACATGTCCTATGCATTGTAGCAACTAGAAAGAGTGTGGAGTTTTAAGAACCAAGGTGAAGATTGTGAATTGTGATTCTTAAAACATGTTTTCATAAGTGGAATTGCGTTTTTGGGCTTGGACTGTCCACTTGGCATATTGTTATTAGCCCATTAGCTTTCACTTGGATATGTACCATTAGATTTGATCTATGGCTGATGATTTGGTATATATAATCCAACAGAGGCAAAAGACTTGAAAAAGTGATAGAACAGTAGCCCTTGTGTTGAATAGGTCATTTGGAAGATCTGTTTGTGGATCGATGATCATTAGTGATAGTCCAAATCTGTTTCTGGATTGTACAAACTCTTACTATTCTCTCTTGAAGGTTCTTTCATAGTGATGGGCTCAATTTACCTCTGAGTCCCCAGATTAGGCTTGGCCGAACTAGGTAAAGAATTTCTTGTATCATTTACTTTATGCATTGTGTGTTCTTGGGCGTAATTTTGTGTTTGTGTATGGTATTTGGTGGATATAATACCAACAACAACTTGTCCTGAGCCTACTCCTGCTTATTTACTTGTAAGAGATCTTTTTAAATTTAGCCCAACATAGTCTTCCTTGCAAAAACCCCAAGTCAAGAATTAACGAGGCTAACTGAGAGATGGGATGTTTAGGCAGCTACCCCTCTCCATACACCAATGTTATGACCATCTACAAAACTAACTCAATAGGTAATTGAATTCATTAATTTGATTTTTCAGACCTTTTATTCCACTTGGTTCTGTTGTTGATATCACCTCAACTTAAACTTGTCACGAAAGTTGTTGAGAGAGGGACACATATTCAATGAAATTTAGGCTTCAAGATTTCTTCATGTTCGGAGTGGATTCAATTCTTTTACGACAATATGATGAGATTTAAACTCAAGATCTCCGAATCAACTCATCTAAAATTTTATGTTGGCAAATAGAAATTATCCGGTGTGTGAATGATCTTGCAAGCAGAAGCAATAGATCACTTCTATGTATTCACATTTCATCCATGCCATTTTCATGAGCCTCTATTCTTTTTCCATCGTATGGTCATCTTTGTATGTTGTTTTTTCTGCTGTGTAGGCTACGATGAGTATTTTTCTTGAGTTGAGCTAGGTATGGGCAAAATCTGACATGTATTCTAGTGGGGTGAATCTGAATGGTACATGGAAAAGAGAGTCTGATTAGAGTTCTTCACTTGCTTATGTGAACAACTGGCTTTTAAAGTCATGACAGTGTCTTGCCCCTTATGCTTGTTAATTTTGCAGATCTGAGCATGTTATTTTACGTTTCTTCTTGCATAGCTGTCTGTGATTGTTCACACCATTGTAGCATTTTGTTCGTATGGGTGCAATGCTATGTTGTATAAGTAAGTGGTGTTGCATTATGTGATGTTTTTTCTGCAAGCCTCATGGTTCAGGTGTGCATATATATGTTGTGATTTATCCAAGTGTGTGATTTTTATCTAGTCTTTTAAATTTTCAAATTGTTTTTATGTTGAAGGAGGTATTTATAGACTTGAGACATGTCATTTAACAATTCCATGATACGTTTTATTGTGGTAAAGGAAAATGATGTTCTTAACTTAAAGAAGGTATCAATCACCTCCCTTGAGGTCAATTTTAATTTTATATCTACAACATTACTTAAAAACTCAATTAATTAATAACAAAATTTACTATTTTCTTCATTTTGTCAAAGATTATTAAGTGCTATCATGTAGTTTTGTATCAAGTTTTAAAGTTAGAGAAGCGGATTTCACCCTAATCACAATTACTTCTTATATCATAAAAATCAAGAGTGTACATGAGAGTTTTACAAAACGAATGATAAAATTTCACTTGGTAGTGTTTCATTTTGTGTTGAGTAAAAATGAAATAAAATAAAAAAAAGTCGTATAGGTGTTGCCAATGTAGCACCTATAAAACCGGTTGTACAGAAATTCTGTACATATAGCTTAATTCAAAAATCAATGATGAACATTGATTTTGTCCTGAACATGGCTAAAATATAGTAGTTCAATTACAGTATCATTTAGTTTTCAAGGAGTTCTAATGTATACTACTTGGATGTCCAGTCCAAGTGAGGAAGAAAATTGGGGGGTGTGGAATTTTCATAAAAGACTGTCAAATCTTTCCAAAAAAAAAAAAATTATTGGCCTAACTTACTAGAGAAAAGTTTTTGAGGCCTTTTTTTAGGTTAAAATGTCCAAATTATTCTTTTAAATATTGTTGAAATATCTCAAATGCCCTTAACATATAGTGACCATAATACCCATTTTTCAAATCAAAATTATAACCTTTAGTTTCATTTGTTCTTCTTTGGAATTCCATTTTTCTTCTCTTTTTCTTCTTTTAATTTATCTATAATATTCTACTTCTTTGTTCTTCTTTCTTTTCTCAATCTAGTTTTACTCGAAGTATAAAGAAGCACACCAAAGAATAAATCCTTATATTTCTACATTTTATATTAGTAAGATATTATTTTCACTTTAGTTATTTTTTAATCTTTTTTTATATATATCCATATATTCATTGACATTTGTGTTTATTTAAGTGTTTAAATGTATTTTTCAATCTCAAGTAGTTTTGAAAAGCATAATCTTGAAATTTTTTAGTTGCAGATTCATTACAGATGTTTTAAAGGACCGTTGTCATTTAAACGACTAAAGTTCTGTAAAACGACCATAGAAACGTCTATAGTCACTTTACATTACAGTGATTGGTTATTTGCCAACATTCTAAATTTTACTATTCTAATTATAGATATGGATGCAACAAAATGGATCTCTATATTTTATTTTGGTGATTGTTAATGATTATAAATGAAAATGGATATGGAAACGAAGTGGGAGTGATGAAATGGTGGAAAGAGTTCCAATATCTTTAGATACTTTATATCATGATCTGTGTTGTGAAGTGCTAACTCTTTGCAAAGTTGATTCATCTTCGCACGAAATTGAGATGAGATTTATTCTCCTTGAAATCGGATAGTTTACAATTCCAATTAAAACTACTTCATATGGGCAAATGCAGTGGTTGTTATTTCTCAACAAAAAAATACATTGACACATTTGTGTAACCATTGTTAGCAAACGTTTAGTTGAGCATCCACGAGAAGAAGAAAATAATGATTCATTTCATGAAGTGGAAGACAATGAAGATTATTGTGAAATGCAAAATGAATGTGACAATCTTCATTGTAAAATGCAAGCAGGCGATGACAATAAAGTGGATCGAACTGAGAATATTGATTGGGATGAGTTGGAGATAGCCAAGACAATAATGTAGATATTATCACTAAAAATAGTAACACTGTTGTTTTCTCTACAGATGGATCTGAGATGCTTCAAAATAACAGGGAAGAAAATCGTTTCACAAATGCCTATCTTGTAGCTTCAACTCTTACATCACATGTGATTTCCGAAGATGCAAATTTAGAAGATCGCCAAATCTTCATCACAAAAAAAAGATCTTATGATAGAAGTCCACATGCTTGTAATGAAGTAAAACTTTGAATTTAGGTTGAAGAAATCAAATAAGGAAGTACATACAATTGTTTGCATAGATAAAAATCGCAAATGACGTTCGCGAGCAACTAAATTCAAAAGATTACTTGCTCTCAAGTATGCAAATTAACATACTTGCTCTGTGATTATTTGCTGAAATGATCATAGATAGGTAAGATTGTAGGTTGTTGGAAGACATATAATGCCTAAGTTTCAAAATCCCAACACAGTATATAGACCTGCATACGTCATTAATGACATGCGTCGGGAATTAGGGGTAGACATGATTTATGAGAGGGTGCAAAATTCACAAGAATGTGCTTTAGAAATTTTAAAACGTTCACTGAGGATAATTATGCTAAATTGGGCTTATATTCTCATAACTCGGCTAGAATTGATCCTGCAATAGCTCTTTATAGATCGACGGTAAGAATCACTTCAAGTACTTTTTTTATGGCCCTCGGACCATGTATTCACGAATTTCGCTCTTCAATGTGGATGGTAGTTGTCGCTGATGAAACAATTTTGACCGAGAAATATAAAGGTACGTTGATTGTTTCTACTTGTTAAGATACAAACATTCAGATTTATCATCTTGCTTGGGGTATAGTTGATTTTGAGAATGATGCATTGTTGACTTGGTTTTTTACGAAGTTGAAAGAAGTAACGTGGGTATTTAATAAATGGAACCGTCGGGTCCAAATATAATTATGGAACCGTTCGGGTTCAGTTCGGTTGGGTTCTGTTTGGTTTCGTATCATAATTAAATTTTTTAACATTTATAACAAGTCAGCAACACTACATAAATACAACTAATGACATGTTCATTCGTAACTTTTACAAATTAATGTAATGCAATTTAAAAACATATAAATAACAAGTTGTCGTTGTTGTCCAATAAGGAGCGTCAATTTCCATTTTAACTTCACTCAGAGATCTAATCAGTAGCTACCGCCGCCGATGAAATGAAGGAGCTTCAAAATCGATTTGGGAATGGGGAGGCAGGTTTTAAAATTATCAAATGATTTAAGTTTATACGAGAGTAGGCGTACTGCTTACCACATGAAATTTGAATGGAAATGGAAATGATAAGGCCTAAATGTTAGACTAACAAAAAATCAATTGGCTGGACATGGCTGGTTTGTTTGATTAATTTGCTAATTTGTTTAGAAAAATTAAAATAATTTAATTAATTCAATATAAAAAATTTAAAAAATTATTTAAATTTGGTTCTTATTCTGTTCTTTAGTTCTTGGTCTAGAACCGAAAACCGACTCAAACCCATCAGTTCTCGATTCAGATACTCGTTCGGGTATTTAACTTATGAAAAATCGCTCGATTTGGTTCAGTTCGGTTCGATTCAATTCAGTCCAGTTTAGTTCGAGAGTTTTGTCCAGCCCTAGTTTAGATAACAATGCAAATTGATTTCTACTTATTGCAATGTATGTTCTATATTGTAAGTTTTTGTCATAGTTTATGACAAAATTGTGTTTTATGAATGTTGGACAGTCTTTTGTATGTTCGTTTATTTCATATTATTGGTGAATGGAAAACGACTCCAATGGTTTTAAACGACTGCAACTATTTTAAGGGAAAACGACTTCAATCGTTTAAAACAATCGGAATCGTTTCTAGTGTTTGCAAAAATGACTAGTGTTTGCAAAAATGACCCCAGTCGTTTAAAATGACGAGAGTCGTTTTACAAGAAAATGATTAGTCACTTTAAACAGCTGAGTCATTTTACATGAAAATAATTGTAGCCTTTTTAAATGACTTGCGTCTTGTTTTCAATCATGTGCTCATTTTTCTATGCATTTTTTAACAAAATAATTTGAAATCAAACCAAACACTATTTAGAATGTTTTACATTATGATTTAGCTTATTCAAATACATCGACTAAATACTTGAAATATTATGATTTAGCTCATCCAAATCAATTGGCAAATCTTTCATTATACATTATTGTAAATCACATACTTAGAACTAAATGCAGTTCACTTGAACATCATTAGTGGAGCACGATGAATTCTGTGTAATGAAGCTCATCTTCCTATTTGTTTTAAACTAATAGGTTGAAACCAAACACAATCTATAATATTAGAAATTTGATTCGCACCTTATCTTGCATTATATATTGTTGTAAGTCGCAGAATTTGAAACTAAATACGGTATACTTCAATATTTTTGAAGGAGCACGATGAATTGTATATAATGAAGTTCATCTTCCTGTTCGTTTTAAACTAATAGGTTGAAACCAAACATGATCTATAATGTTAGAAATTTGATTCGCAACTCATCTTGCATTATACATTATTGTAAGTCGCATAATTTGGAACTAAATATGGTGTACTTGAAAATTTTTAGTGAAGCATGATGAATTGTATATAATGAAGTTTATCTTCCTATTCATTTTAAACTAATAGGTCGAAACAAACACGTCTATAATGTTAGAAGTTTGATTCGCACCTCATCTTGCATTACATTATTGTAAGTCGCATAATTGAAACTAAATACAGTATACTTGAATATTTTTAGTAGAGCACAATGAATTGTATAAAATTAAAACGACTACAAGATTTTCAATCAACTTGAATTATTGTTCGAAAAGACTAGATTCTTTTTTAAGAGTCGTTTAAAAAGACTATGCTCGTTTTTTTCAAAGCGACTATTGACTATAGTCTTTTGAGACTACTTAAGTATTCGACAACCAACATTTTCGAAAAATTCGACATTACCTACCTTATAATATAAACTAAATCAACCTGAAAAATTAAATTACTAGTCACAACACCAAAAAATAAAAAAAAATAAAAAAATCCTAACATTCAACATACATTAAATTATATTTTCAAATTATAATATACACTCATAACTCACAAATATACAAATACAACAAAATGTCTTACAGATCATAATCAAGAGCAAAAATATCGGCAACCATCTTTTTCCTCAATATATTCATATAGAAGCTATTAACTTTTTCTAATGGACCGTTGATACTCAAGAATCCTATATATTTTACTACACACATACCACAATCACCCCTGAAAGATTATAAAAGAATCCAAACATGTATCAAGTTTAGTTACATCAACACCTAGATATTGAAATTAGTTAATGACTACTAAAAACGATACATTAAATGCTAAAGTAAAGAGAATGAAGAGGAAAAGAATGATAAAAATTGTTTTGCCGTTTGATTTCTTCTCCAATTCATTGATGATTGCTCCTCTTTCTTGTCTTCTGAGCAACTTTTTCTCCTCATTTTTTCCTTGTTTCACTTCCTCTTCAAGTCCACTTTTATGATCACGCGCGGCTCCATCCCAAGCTCCAAACTACATCATTTTTTCCAATGTATTTAAACTACAAAACAACATGAACAAACACATCAAAACGCTCATAAGTCCTCAAGAACAAGCCGAAAATTATATTTTAAAGGTTAATTTAATGAGTGATTTACACTCATCAATTTTGTTGCCCACGCCCACAACAAATGCTGCCATGTCAACATGCTGAAAGTTGAATACATAGTTATATACAAAGTAATTGAATGATACAAGTAATGAATTATCATACTTACATCATCTAGAAACCATCCCACTAGTTTCAACACATCGCTAAACCATTTTTCACGTCTTCTAAATTGACTTGACCCAACTTATATGAAACACTAAAGAAGAAAATGCAAAATTGTAATAGAATACAAGTGATAAGTAAAATAATACAAATTCAATGAATTGGTAAGGATGCTTACCCATCACCTAAATTGGAGTGCCATTTGGAGAAATGTTTCTTTTCAATCAGGTCAACATCTTCAAAAAAAAAAAATCAAAATTCGTATTATCAACATGTCTTCTCCACTTAGCTCCAGTCATGTATGGAGAGGAAACTAACTTTGAAGCTTTTTTATGCCTTTTATCTCACATTAGGGCATCAATTTGTTGATAAGTTTTATCCAAATTCCTCTTCTTACGAGTAAAAACCTTAGTGTACATTCATATCACCTATCATGGTCTCTATTACAGTGCCATTGCCTTAGTCTCCTTCTCAATGCTCCCTACAACTGCCTCTATCCCCATCTCTCCTACCTTAGCCTCCATTACAATGCCCCTACCACTGTCTCTATACAGCACTCCCTGCCTCAATTTCCCTTTCAATGCTCCATGCAACTGCCTCCATCCCAATCTCCCTCGTCTCAGCCTTCTTTTTTGTCTCAACCTCCCTCTCAGTGCTCCCTACCACTATCTCCATCACAGGACCCCGTAAACTTGAAACTTTTAGTTCTCCATGGATATGCATTGAATAGCTCCAACTCATCAACTATATCTAAAGTGCGAAGATCTATAGATGTATTTTTTTTCTTTAGACCTCAACATGGTCTCATATATAAGCAGTAATCCAATTTGTATTTATCATCCATGTTTTGTATCTCTTTTTCAAATGCCTCATTTAATTCTTTAGGCGTAACCTTACTAGATGTTGGGAAATATTTATTTCTCAATCTACCATTTTCATTTATATGGCTCTCATACTCCTCGTTAGCAAAGCTTAATCCAATGACGAGCATAAACTCGTATAAGGAGAAACGAGCACCTTTTTCCAAGCCTGAACAAAACCACAATTCATCATCATTGACAGGAACAACCCTTTGTAATAATATGTTGTGAATTAATTGAGCAGATATTTTCATGTTCCCGATGTCATACAGTTTACCAAAGCACGACTTCAAGAACATCTCCTTATGGACATCATCTAATGCTTCATATACTTTTTCCACATTCGATACATTAGAACGTGTTGTACCCTTAGCATCATAGTGATCACCAATGTTGTATATACACTCCATCTTGAAACTATTAGTAACTCAATTGAAGTATGTAAATCTAATGAACTTCATGAAGTTTTACCTAATGTCTGGAGCTTTTCATCTTCTGAGCATCAACAGCTATAAAAACAGCTCCAAGGTGTTAGTTTTATATTTTATATTGGCGATTCTGTGAACAAAATGATCAACTTGAACAATTATAAAAATTTAGGGATTGAATTGTAAAGTTTCGTAGTTGGTAGGATAGCGTAGGGTCCGGGGTTCAATGTTTGGAACAAGAAGGGAATCACGCCGATTTTTCGCTAGCTGCTCACCGGAGTAATGCTCGAGCGGAGGAATCAGAGACTGTCTCACTCGACCTTTGCCCTACTGTCGCTCAAGCGAAGTAGCCTTCTCACTCGAGCGACGTTTTTACGGCCAGACCTAATTTTCCTTTTCCGAGAATTTTACTTAGCTCATACAACATGTTTCATCCAACACATAAATACTGGCGTCTTCTGCTGTAGAGAGGTTGAACACATTACATTCTTAAGAGAATTCATAATTTATCATATCCAAAGTTCAAACCGTCCATTGTTCATGCGCCATTAGTT
>CAIGRL010082853.1:0-11759 GCA_903798325.1 Fraxinus xanthoxyloides
AAATAAAACCCCATTTCATTAAGGACAAAATTGACTTTTTAACAAAAATTAAAAATTCTCATTTCACTCTACTAGTTTGAAAATTCTCCCTTCTTTCTTTGACTTCCGCACCCGGCGAGACTGTTGGTGAAAATGACACAAGCACAATCCCTCCCAGACAAGGGCTTAATGCTCATTGAACTCTCTCCTCGTCCGTAGACTACTGCAGCCATGATAAAAAAAAAAACTTCTTGTTTCATTCTCTCAGTGTTCTTTTTCATATGTTTTTCTATAAACAACAATCTCTCCCAAGGAGCTGACAGCATCACAGCAAACCAATCTCTGTCAGGAAGCCAGACAATCGTGTCCTCTGGTGGGACTTTTGAACTGGGATTCTTCAAACCAGGTAATTCTGCTAAGTATTATATTGGAATATGGTATAAAACTGTTAGTCCAAGGACCATAGTTTGGGTAGCGAATAGAGAGACACCCATTTCAGACATTAATTCTGCAGAACTGAAAATTTTAGAAGGAAATTTGGTGCTTATGCAGTCCCAGGTTTCGATTTGGTCCGCGAGTGTAAACTCGAAAGCCTCAAATTCTGTAGTGGCAACGTTAGGTGATGACGGGAATTTAGTTTTGAGAGGTGGTTCAAAACATAAGTCAACTGAAGGATTCTGGCAAAGTTTTGATCATCCAACTGATACGGTTTTACCTGGTGGAAAACTTTCCTATGACAAACGTACAAAAACAAAAACGATCCTCACTTCTTGGAAAAATTCTGAGGATCCTGCACCTGGACTATTCTCATTTGAGCTGGGCATGAACCCTAATGGCAGTCATGAGGGCAATATAATCAGGAATAGGACTGTAAAATACTGGACTAGTGGAGCTTGGAATGGGTACAGGTTCGGTTTAATCCCTAAAACAAGTCAGAGTTATAGCTTTAATGTTACTTATGTTGATAATGTTAATGAGACTTATTTCACATTTTCTCTTTATAAACCTTCTACTATGGCGAAATTGGTGATGGAGGTTTCCGGCCAACTTAGGGAGACATTATGGTTGGAGAATACGAAGAAGTGGAATTCGCTTGGGTCTTTGCCAATGCAACAATGTGAGGTGTACGCTTATTGTGGGGCATTTAGTACCTGCAATCAGTATTCGTCTCCGTTCTGTTTTTGTTTGCCTGGATTTGTGCAAAATTCGGAGAAGGATTGGAATATGAAGGATTACTCTGGTGGCTGTGTGAGAAAGAACAATCTGTCGTGTGAGAATGGTCCGGTGGGAAAAGATAAGTTTTTGTCGAATTCCCAAGTTATGTTACCTAGTAATTCTCAATCAGTGATGGGGAGGAGTGCTGGAGAATGTGAATCTACCTGCAGTAATAGTTGCTCTTGTACAGCTTATTCTTCTGATGGCCATGAATGCCTAGTTTGGAATGGAGAACTAATGAATTTGCAAAAGCTCTCGGACAATGATAGCAATGGGAGAACTATCTATATTCGGCTTTCTGCCTCTGCTGTCCAGTTTCAGAGCACCAAACAGAGCACCAAAAAAGGTAAAGGGGTTGTAATAGGCGCGGTTGTGGGTTCCGTTGCTGTTGTTATGGTTCTATCGGCCATTGTTTGGCTCATGACATGGGGATGTCATAAACATACATTTGGAACTACAAAAGCAGTTGAGGGATCATTGGTAGCATTTAGGTACAAGGACGGCTTGAAGGTTGCAACCAAAATTTTTTTTGATGAGTTGGGGGGAGATATTTACAAGAGTGGTATTGATGTTCCTTTCTGTAGTTGGGAAAGTATATTAGCCGCTACAGAGAACTTTTCAGATGTACACAAACTTGGGCGAGGAGGATTTGGATCTGTTTACAAGGTTTTAATATGGTTTTCCCCATTAATTTTTTTTCGTACAATCAAGTTCGTGTCTTAATGTATTAATTCTACTTCACAACTTCTGCAGGGAATGTTTCCTGGAGGACAAGAAATTGCAGTGAAAAGGTTGTCAAGCTGTTCTGTCCAAGGCGTTAATGAGTTTCAGAATGAAGTTGTATTGATCGCAAAGCTTCAACATCGTAACCTCGTACGTCTTTTAGGCTACTGCATGAAAGAGAATGAAAAGATCTTACTCTATGAATACATGCCCAACAAAAGTTTGGATGCCATTATTTTTGGTTAGTTCATGAAAATTATAATTTTCATAATGGAATTGTCAATTTCAATCAATATTTATTTTATTTTTTCACAAAAATTACTAGATCAAAAACTGTGCTTGTTACTGAACTGGAAAAAGCGGTTTGACATCATCTTGGGGATTGCAAGAGGGGTTCTTTATCTTCACCATGGTTCAAGGCTGAGGATTATTCATAGAGATTTGAAAGCAAGCAACATTCTGTTAGATGAAGAGATGAACCCCAAAATTTCAGACTTCGGTTTGGCAAGAATTGTTGAGGGTAAAGCAACAGAAGCAAGCACCCACAAAGTTATGGGAACCTAGTAAGTGTCAGTTTAATTCATATAATTACACAGAGACTACTGAAAGCAAGAGACACCAAAGTTTTTCCTCTCTTATCACGATTATAATGATCTTGTACTCACAAACTCCATATATTGGTCTAGTTTGAGGAATTCAGTTCTTCGAATAAGCACAAAAGAAAACAGTAATTTAAGAAGTACATCACAGAATATTGTTCTGGGGGTTCAGCTAATGTTACAACCCCGGAGATCAGTTTTTTGAGCTGGCTTCTCTATGAACAATTGAAGTTACACTGTGAATGCAAGACATATACCTCTCTGAAACAGAAAATAAGGAAAACCAGATCACTCAGAACTAGAGAAAGAAAATGATCTTGAAGAATGAACACTAGCTCCGCCTTTTGTTTTCAATCTCCCTCTATTTCTCCAGCCATGCCACATATTTATGTGAGAAGACTTTGCGATGAACTAACCAGTTTAGAATGCACATCTGTATAGTTGGTTAATGAAGGTTATTACTGCCAATGGTCTCTGTTTCTTCTTTCCAGTCCAAAGCGTTGTACAGACTTTGGCTCCTCTGTACCAAGTGAAATGATATGAACAATGACGATTTTTATTTTATTATGCTTATATATGGATATAGACATACTATATTGTGTCATATATACATAATAACACCTAGTAATCTTGATCCAGTGGTTATATGTCTCCGGAGTATGCTTTGGAAGGGCTATTCTCGATAAAGTCAGATATATTTAGTTTTGGAGTTGTTGTTCTGGAGATAATAAGTGGAAAGAGAAACACAGGATTTTATCAATTCACAGAATGCATGAATCTCTTGGGTTATGTAAGTTGCCAAATTCCTCCATTTATAAGCAATTTCTTTTACCGAATTCATTTTCTAAAATATTTTGAAGCTATTTATGCAGGCATGGAGATTGTGGAGTGAAAACAAGGCACTTGATTTATTGGACCCTATACTGCTTGAATCTTGTGAGAAATCTGAAGTTATAAAGTGCATTAATGTTGGGCTGCTGTGTGTGGAAGACGATCCCAATAATCGCCCCACCATGTCAAATGTAGTTCTCATGCTTAGTGGTGAAACTGCAGTTCTTCCAGTTCCTAGTGAACCAGCTTTCATAATGAGAAAACGCGTTTTGTGCACACCATCACCATCCTCTAATAAACCAGATTCAGTTTCCAATGAATTGACGTTGTCTGCTCCACAAGGGCGATGAGGAATTTGCTTATTTCCTTCCATTAGTGTTTAACTTTGTATGTTCAACCAGAATTTGCGCCTACTTCTTGTAGTAACAAGAAAGTCGTCCTTGAGTTATATAGAACTAAACTAAGATAGCAATATGTTGTACACTCATTTTTAAACCTCTTTTTTAATGTTTTACTGTTTGGGTATCGTTAAGAAAGAAACCTGTTTGTGCATATATTCTATTATTAATGGATAAAAATAAACTGAGCATAAAGAAAAAGGTAACAGTTATGTACTAGCCTCAGTGAATTTCGAAACACATGATTATCTCGTTTGAAAATGTAATCATGTTGCACCAGCATTTGTTTGAAAGTTTGGCCATCCCGGGACACTTGATTGTGCATGCAGCTAGATAAGCTTCGGATCATAGGTGAAAATCCTTTGCTGTTGCACAGGTGACACGATTGTGCATCAAACCACGACAAGAACACTAGTCAAAATCCTGCTGATGAGAGTGATAGTTATAACTATGTCGGTTCAGCAAAAAACTGGATAATACCTGTGATGGGTTCAATGTGAATAGTAAAGGAGATTGTTGAGTTGAAGTTTATTACTTAAACTCCAACTTTGGTTTAGCCAAAGATTAATCTACAATACAAGGAAAAAGGGCATGTAGAGACAGCTGATGTGATTGTTGTTTAGGAAATTCAGCTTGTAGACTTCATAGGGGCCTTACAGGCCCCTCACAAAGGGTGGGCCCGACCTTTTTTTTAGGGAAACTCCATTTGTACATAAGAGGTCGAAAATATCTCACATGCCTGCGGGCCCTGCTTGCTTAAATAATTTTAAAGTTGCCCCCATATTGTGAGTGTTGGTCAAACTGTTTGTCAGCCATTTGGTTGAACAAATAGCATGGTTGTTTTTTCTTAAAAAATACTTGTGAAAGTAATGCCATGTACAAAGGGTAGACTTTGTTCAATGTGGCTCTTGTGCAGCCAAATTTGATAGCTTTATTGGTTGTAAGTTCACTTTTTGATGTAAAAAAAAATCCTTTTTGTTTCTCCAATAAGTATTCTCTTTCCCCATTTCGTTTTTGCCATTGCTTCATGTTCTTTCCTAAAGGGATTTTACTTAGCTGGTAATAAGATCAGCGAGGTTGAAGGTCTTCAATGCCTCCTCAAATTGAATGTATTGGTTTTGCGTTACAGCAAAATCTCTACAAACCAAATGTTGATGATTTAGAATAAGAAAACTCTAGGGTGAAGGGAGAGAAGTGATGGGAAAAATGGTGTGTATATATATATATATATATATACACAAAGTGAAGGAATATCTAACTACCATAACAAAATGAAAGAATGTGAAATGACTTAAATAACCCCTATACTATTGTGACTCAATACTCCCCCTCAAGATGACAAATGTATATTTAACACTCCCATCTTGCTTAATAATGATTTGAATCTAGCTCCTTCTAACAGCTTGGTTAACATGTTTGCAGCCTACTCTTGTGAAGCCACATGTTACATCTTCACCTCCCTCATTTGCACCATATCCCTTACAAGATGGCATCAATTTCTATATGTTTCGTTCTTTCATGAAAACATGTGGTTGATGGCTATGTGTATAGCCGATTGATTAAAGGCTGGTCTAGTATGCACAACACATAAATCTTTTAGTATCTTTTTCAACCAACTGAATTCACAAGCTGCTGCTGCCATAGATTGATACTCAGCTTCACTTGAAGATCTTGAAACAATATGTTGCTTTTTAGACTTCCAGGATATTAATGAATTTCTCAAGAATATGCAATAACCAGTAATAGATCTTCTAGTATCTGAACACGCATCGTAATTTGCATCACAGAAGCCTTTGAGATATAAATCAGATTTGCTTTCAAAGAGGAGGCCTTGTTGTGGTGTACCCTTTAAGTATAGTAACAAATGATAGGCTACATCCAAATGAGGTTGTTTTGGTGATTGAAGAAATTGGCTTAGAACTTGTACTGCATATGATAAGTCTGGTCGTGTTATTGTCAAGTAAAGAAGTCTTCCTACCAATCTTCTGTATACACTAGCATCTGCAATTACTGTTTCCTTCATCCTTGCTCAACTTCAAGTTGTGTGTGGAAAGGGACTAGTTGCTGTTTGGCTCCAAGATAGCCTACATTTGTTAAAATGTCCATTGTGTATTTCCTCTGACAAATGGACATCCCTATTGAATTCCTTGCCACTTCAATACCTAAAAAATATTTCAGAATCCCCATATCCTTCAATCTGAATTGTTTATTCTTAAACTTCTCAATATAAGGCAGATTATTTCTACCAATGATGATATCATCCATATAGATAAGAAGCACAGTGAATGAGCAGTCATCCTGTTTATTGAATAATGAATGATCATACTTCAATTGGCTTAAATCTTGTGAAATAATATAAGAAATCAGCTTCATATTCCATTGCCTCGAAGCTTGTTTGAGTCCATAAATGGACTTGTTTAGTTTGTAAACTAACTTCTCACCATTCTCCCCTACTACTCATAACCTGGAGGCATCAACATGTACACCTCCTCATTCAATTCCCCATGGGAGAAAACATTGTTTATATCCAACTGATGAAGCTGCCATTGCTAGTGGGTTGCAACATCAAGAAGAGTTTTGACAGTCACCAATTTGGCAATAGGGGAAAATGTTTCTTCATAATCCAATCCAGCTTGTTGAGTAAAATCTTTAGCTACAAGACATGTGTTCCTCCTTTTTTCTTATCCATCTGAATTGAGCTTCACTTTGAAAACCCATTTACAAGCAATGTGCTAACCTCCCAAGTATTATTAGAAACAAGAGCTTGATATTCAATATCCATGGCTTTGCACCAGTCAGGATGCTGAGATGCTTTAGCAAAGGATTGGTGTTCAAAAATAGTGGATAAAGCTAGTGAGTAGCATCTCTAGGCAGTAGACAAGAAGCTATAACCCAAGTAGTCTAAAATAGGATATGGCTCTCCAGATTCTGAACCTTTTACCATAGAATCCGACTGAGGAATAAGCTGTTGAGAATAGAAATTTGAGGCACCAAAATACAATGATAATCTTGCAAATAGGAAGGAGCGTGTTTGGATCTACTAGATTTTCTTGTGGGTATAACATGAGGTGATGAGGATACTTTAAATGAATATGGAATAAAGATAGGAAAATTATTGGAAGGTGAAGTGGGGTCTGGTCTAATGTAGGAAAAGAATCATTAATATATTGTTGAGGTTGTGCTGGAAAAAAGAATATAATCAAGCTGAGGAATAACATCAAATTAAGATAAAGAGGTAAATAAGGAGGGATGATGGTAAGGAAATATAGTTTCATGAAAGTAAACATCTTTTGAGATAAAGATTGTATTGGCTTGAAGGTTATACAATTTATAAGCTTTCATACCATAAGGATATCTAATAAAAATACATGGCATTGCTCTGGGATCAAATTTGGTTCTATTTCTTTTCAAAGTAAAAGCATAACATAAACATCCAAAGACCTTAAGATGAGTATAAGATGGTGAAGTCTGATAAAGCATCTCTTAAGGAAATTTGTTTGCAAGAACTTTAGTAGGTGTATGATTAATGATGTGAGTGGCTGTTATAATGCAATCTTTTATGAGGGAATTAGGCTTGGAATTTAACGGCCCTGGCAATGTTTAGTATACTGGTGTTTCCTTTCAACCATACCATTTTGTTGTGGTGTCTCCACACAACTTAACTTGTATGTAATTCTCTTGGAAAGATAGAAATTAGTCATGTGAAACTCTGAACCATTATCAGACTTGGGTATTTTCACATTGCACTGAAAATGTGTTCGAATGAGATAGTAAAAGGATTGAATAAGAGTTCTAGTTTCAAATTTATTTTGCATGAGATATGTCCAGGTCATCCTGCTATAGTCATCAACAATAGTTAAAAAATATCTAGAATCATCTAAAGAAAAAGTAGAATATGGTCCCAATATATCGCAGTGAATGAGATCAAATGGTTTGGAAGCTTTTGTTTCGCTGCTTAGAAAAGGTAACTTGTGTTGTTTGTCCATAGGACAAGTAACAAAATGTAGATGCTTGTTGACAGGAATGTTAGGTACATATTTATGTAAAAGAAGCAATTTAGAAACAGGGACATGTACTACGCGACAATGTCAAACATCAATTATAGTACTAATATCAATGTTGTTAATGGAATTACAAAGATAATCTGATTTATTACATTTCGAATGAAAAATAGAACTTTGACTGACAATGGAAGTAACAATAGAATTTCTAATATGAGAGATATCAGAAAGTGATTTGAGGTGTTGAAATTGGTGCGAAGATTGATCATTGAGTTGGTGGTCTGAATGTTGGAGATGATAATCCATCCTCAAGTTTGCCTTCCCCAATCGTCTTCCATGGTGAAAGATCTTGAATAAAATAGGAATGATGTAAGAATATTAAGTAACAATTATGCTTAAATACTAATTTGTTGGCAGATATCAAGTTGAATTTAAAACATGACACCACTAGCACATTTGTCAAAACTGGTTTGTTAGCAGCTTTATTGTGCCAACATGTGTTACTGCAGCACTGTCACTATTTGGCAATCTCAGAGACACATTAACAACAGCAATCACAATAGTCAAGTGTCTAATGGAGCAAACCATATGTTTTAAGGCCCTTGTATCTATGATCCATCTATCTGCACTAGTAGAAGCATTGGAATTGATAAGGTTATGTGAGAAGGCAAAAGCATCAGGCACTGAAGGTGGGGGAGAAGACACATCTTGAGGTTATGAATTACAGATTGAGATCTGTCCTTGAAACTTTGGCACCAACACAGATAGAATTTGTTGACATTGACTTAGAGTGATTGTGAGATGTGATAATAAGTTTAGGATTTCTGAATTATCACCATGAGATGCCTGCCCAACATCATTTGCAACTCGAGGTTTCCCTTTACCAAACTTGTGACCAGGAGGATAAGCTTTCAACTTGTAACATTTGCCTCTAAGATGTCCTAGCATGCCACAACAACTGCACATAGGCCTTTCCTTCTTCTGAAACTGATTAGGTGAAATAGGTCTTTAATTGCCAAATGATTTGTACATCATCCTGTTAGCAAAAGTTACTGCCTCAAAATTATGTTAAGTTTTAACAACTACTTCTTTCTTCCTTTCGCCTTGTAAAATTAATGTAAACATCTTATTTAGTGAATGTAAAGGATCCATTAATAAAATCAGACTTCTGACAGCAGAAAAGTGTTCATCTAGCCCCATAATTAGTAGTGTTAACATGATCTTCACCCTTGTAATTAGTAGTGTTAACATTCGGCTTGTAATTATCCGATTCTTCCCAAAGTCCTTTGAACTAATTGAAATAGGAATTAACTGAACTATTTGAATGTGAAATTGAAGCAATATGCTTCTTCAACTCATAGATGCGAGGACCATTACCTTGACTATAACGATCCCGGATTTTGATCCAAACTTCTTTTGCAGAGTCCTTATGCATTACACTTGGATAGAGTTCTTTCGAAACGAAATTGATGATCCAAGACGAAACTATATGATTGCACCTCCACCAAGCACTGTAAAGAGGATCATCTTGAGATGGTTTGAGAATGGATCCATCAATAAGTCCTTCCTTGCTTTTAACACTAAGTGCCATAATTACAACGCGACCCCACGTCGGATAATTGGCTTCAGTAAGTATAATAGAGATGATTTGCATCCATGTGTTATAGCCATAATGAAGATAATAAGGATTGCTCGGATAATTGATTAACCGGTTTACCAACGAAATTGCATCTCCAGCAACTACATCTTCAGATGATGAATCGATGGATGAGTTGACACGATCGAACTAGTTTTGAACCTCCGCTTGAATACTTGAATCCTTCTCCATTGCAGAGAAGCTTCACTGCTTTGATACCATGATGATTTAGAATAAGAAGAGTCTAGAGTGAAGGGAGATAAGTGGCAGGAAAAATGATTTTGATGATTTCAATATGAATGATGCCAGTACATGTGCAAATATAAACAAAGCGAAGGAATATCTAACTACCATAACAAAATGAAAGAATGTGAAATGACTTAAATAACCCCTATACTATTGTGACTGAATAAATGTCATGGTCAACTTGCGGCAAAACACAATTCTTTACAAGCTTTAATCCTGGAAGGAAATTCGGGCAGAAGAATGTAGGCGGCGAACAGTTGAAGAAATACTTATAAATTCTTCTTCTGCATCTCACTTACTACAACAGTAAATCTATGAAAGTCAGCACAGCGAAAGACATAGTTGACCGTTCTGCTGTACTAGGCATTGAGCACTCATCAAACTGACTGCTTGCTGCATGCCAAACTAAAGGCTGCCCGATAGGGAACCCATGGCGTTGCTTCTCACAAGGCATCATCTTCATCAATTCATGGTTGTAAAAGTCAAGCAGTTGCCTTGCCAAAACAATCCAGGATCAGGCATGGGTGCCTTCCCCCAATTGGAACAAAGACTATTACTCAACGGCATGAATTGAATGATTTCAACAAGCTTCTGAGCTCTAAATCTAATTTCTCTATCAGCTGAAGTTGTGTGAGGGAACTCTGGGAGCTCTCTGAGAACACATTTGAGGATTTAATAATCATTTTTTCTATAATTTTTTTAGACTGGAACGTTTGCTTTTACTTATGACTTCTTTGTGATTTGGTTTTTTGACCTTTTTGTCAGTTTGAAGCTATAATCAGGATTCTAAACGAAGCAAATTAGTATTTTCTAAACGAAGCAAATTAGTATTTTCTTTTATTGATTTTTTTTTTTACTTCAATTAGTACAGTAATTGGAATGCATAGTTAAGACCCTCGTTTAGATTTCTTGACATTAGTATCGATACCCTGAGTTTGTAAAGACACTGTTGGTTGCTTTTGAGATAGTTTTTTCTATTAATAGTACAAGAAATTAGAGGTTAAGTTTACACTTCCTGAATCGGGTCGAGATTTAAATTTTTTTGGGAATGATTATCAATGTACATGTACTTGAGTCGTGCTAATTATTTCTTTTTCGATAGAAATGGTACTAGGAGGTTACATTGGTGCACTCTGTATTGTTTACGAGGACAGTGCTAGAAGAGATATCATTAGGGATGATGGAATTATGACATTGCTATAAGGTGGATTAGATGGGACATAATGTAAATCATTTCCAGTTTTATAAATTCCTACTAATCAATCTAGGACAAGGTACGAAGGTCACAAGCCTATAATGGCTAGTACGTGACATTATTGAGATCCATCATGTTATTTGTATAACTTTTCTTTTCAATTATACGCTTTATAGACATCACATCCACTTAGGAATGTAAACGAGCAAAGTCAGCTTGGGAGCCGAAGGTCGCAGCCCAAGCAAGGCTCGGGTAAAAAACAATGGCCTTTTTTGGAACAAGTTGCTCGGCCAAAAAATCAAAACTTGATTTGGGCCTTATCGAACCGAGTCGGGCCGAGCCGTCTCGTATTTTTTTTTTGTTTTTTTTAACTCTTTTTCCCTTTTGAAAGCGTGAAATTTAAATTTTTTTTAACAATATAATTATGTACAATCTTGAAGGAAATGTTTGATGGCCCATAAAAATATAATTATGATTTGACAATATATTAAAAGATATTTAAAAAACATTATCTGAGCCTGCATTTTAAAACAAGGGTTGGCTCAGGCTCTGGCTCGGGCCAATGCCCAAAAATAAGGCAGCTCGATTTTCTTGAGCAACGAGTCGGGCCGACGCAGGCTTCTTTGGGTCCGAGCTGTCGAGTCAAATTAACATCTTTACATCCATTCACTTTAAAAACTGTTTCTTATATCAATGATCCAAATTTTGACAACTCACTATTGTCAAATCTAGTTGTACAACTAAACAAATTCTATCAATTTTGCTACATTGACGTGCTCAATGACAAAGAAGACACAACACTCAATCACTGTCGTCACACCACCCTATCACCCCCGTCTCCATCATTGCCGTTGTCCAAGGAGCGTTATTCTAATTCTATCGAGACTAGCATGCAAACCATTAGGATGTGATTACTTGTCAAGTATCAAAGTGGCC
>CAIGRL010082855.1:0-10657 GCA_903798325.1 Fraxinus xanthoxyloides
AAGGCGGATGGTACTTTTGTACCTCGAGAAAAAAGAAAGAAGCATGATGATAGAGGTAAGGCATCTTTCTTTGGTACAACGTTATGTTGAAATCCACAAGATCGTTTACAAGTAATAAAAATGTTAGTTTTGAGTTTATTGTCCCACGAGGAATAAAGTTTAAAATATAGTTCAATAGTTAGTATTTAATTCGAGTGAGTAATGACAGCAAAAGAGTGATCTTGTGGTTGTTTATACAAATTCTAATCTATACTAATAAAGCAAGTAAATTGTTGTTTTATTGAATGTGAATGATTGTATTGGATTCATGATTCCCCCTATTTCTATCTTTTTCAATTATAAATTAATAATTTAGTTAATTTCATGCATTTTTGACAACCGATAATGCTAATATTTTAAATGCTCTTTTCTAAGATATACCAACTTATGATTAACACTGTCCAATTCTATTCCTAGACTAAATTTATATGAAAATCACGCATTTAGTTTAGGTTATCTACATGATTGCACATTTCATAGATATTATTCCTAATAACTATTGCCGTGTTAATTTTATCGCATCCCAAACTTATTGTGAGTATTCCTACATTACAACAAATAACTAATTATTCAATTGATGTCCAAACAATTAAATAATGTAATGAAAATGTAAAATCAATCAAGAAATAACAGGAAATACCTAAATTAAAGTCTTAAATTGAAATAAACAAAAATAAAGTTTCTTAATTATCCAATATAATAGAACTTAGCTAATCATTCTAATAATTAAATTATACGAATTTATAAAAAAATATCGCCCGGATCAAGAAAAGATGAAATAATTTTGGATTGATGATATTCAAGAATCTTGCACAATTCCTTTGATGTTGATGATCTAGCCTCGTTCTCCGCTTCCAAATATGTTGAATCTATGAATTTTTAGGTCTAGGGACGTCCTCTCATGTTCTGGTCGAGTTTTGATATTTAAAGGATGTCAAAAAGATTGCATTGAGTTGTTACTAAAACAAAAATAAGGAAAATCAGATTTTTACACTAAGATGTAACCCTAGGCATATCCAGGGCGTGCGCCTGGCCTGTTTGGTGTCCCTTTTTTAGTTGAGGCGCGCACCTCACCTGCAAGCGAGGGTGCTCCCCTTGATCTTTGACGAGGCAATTTTTAGTATTTTTGTTATAACTTTCTCTCACGATATTCGATTGAGGTAATTCAAAATGCGTTGAAAAGTTAACTCAAAGGGCTACAATTCTTCTTAGAAATAACATTTTTCCTATTCGAATGTTTGCTATTGCCAAAAATGGGTTGCAATTTAGGATCGAAAATTCGAAGCATAACTTTTTCGGCTGAAAATTGATATTTGATAATACTTTGACTATATTTCATTCATTTGACTTCTTTCCTCATCCAATTGACCTCGAGCATTCTCGAATCTTCATCGCGAGGTCCGATACAAATTTTATGTATTTGCACTTTTGTCCCGAACTTTGAATTTGCTTCATTTTAGCCCTTTTCCTTTTTTCTTCCAATTCTTCGTCCAAACATGAGTTTTTCCTAATAAAGTAATAAATAACAAATTAGATACTAATCCGTCTAAAGAATAATAAAATATCATTATTTAGAACTCCGAATAAATGTAGAAACCACACTTATCAGTACATGTCTCCAATCGATACAGAAACTATGTAAATATTCTTCAATGAAAATAACACATGTTATTTGCTATCATAGATGCTACAGAAAATGTGGATCCGCTGAGACAATGCCAATTGATTTTCAAATCCGCTTTAAGATTTGTTGTGTTTTTTATATTCTTGTTTTCATCCATGTGTATCAGCTTGGAGGATGTAATTGCACGGTGATGTGAAAACCAGATTAATTAAAAGTTCCTCTTAGATTGGCCTCTGGAAATTGTGCATGTCGGTTTTTGTGTTTCTTTCTTCTATTTTATTTTATTTTATTGTGCACCATGGGTGGTGGGAAGAAATAATTTGCTACAGGAAACTGTATCTAGAAATATGGATGTGCTGAAGAAATATCATGGATACTATCTAGTGGAAGACTTGATTTAACTCTTTCATATAATTAGTTTCTCTACATTTTGCGTTGTGTTGTAAGTTATTCTTTGGTTGAGATGTGAAAAACTGGGCTGGATTACTCGACTCTTTAATTTTCACCTTCTTGCTGGGGGAGTGACATGCAATTTGGGAGTGGGGGAGCTTTTCATATTATTCTGAAGGTTTTACGAGTATAATCTACATAGAGCAAATATAGGCAGGTTGGTGGTCTGACAATACAACTTTAAAATGAGCTAGCAGTTGTTGATTCCATCTATAGTAAGGTGTTTGTGCCAACTAGAGTGATAAAGTGATTTGATAACAGAATACTACTGCGCTAACAAGTCAAATCCTTTGCATGAAGAGATGCGTCGATCTATGAATTAGTTGGAGTAATCTCTTAAGTTTCTTCAATTTGTCAACACTGGTCTGCAATGTTGTAAGTTGTAACCTACGCGTGTGTGCATCACTTTCAAATGTGTAGGTATACCGTATACATATAAGCTGGACTTTTTGGGTGTGTATGACATGCATATAGTTCTTGGAGTTATCCTGTCATTAAATGTATACAAATATTGATGTCTTTCCGACCCACAACATTTCAGGGATCCTTGTGTTACTATTCGCGCATACATTTGCAGAAATATTGTTAATAATAAGGCAGACATAGTAGAAAACTTCAGGTTGTAAAACTTTATCATGGCAATACCATTGTTAATGTTCCCAAAACTCAATTTCTGGAACAAGAACATAAAAGTAGCATTTTGTTATATTTGAGAAAAGAAATGCGGACAACTTGAGATGCTATTCTGCATCTGGTTCATGAATTATGTTCACATTTATAATCTCTCTCTTTTTAACTGCATTTCTCTCTTGTGCTACAGGGAGAAAGAAAAAGGAGCAACATGATGCTTCAAATGCTGCCTATGCTGGTGCCTATGGTGCAGCTCCTCCTGTAAGCATAGCTCAAAGATAACATCCCTGAATTTTTATGAATATTGAAATGAACTTTATTGAAATTGAAAGTTCCCATTACTACAATAACATAATTCAGTTGGCCATCAGCTATTCCCAGTGTAGTTTTGGCTGGTTTTAAAAAGGTGCTTGATTTTAGGTGGTATGTTATATGATGTTAGTTTGTAGAACCAGGGAACACATAGTGATATATGAAATGGAAAAATGAGAAAAGTATAAAAGAACATATATGAACTGAAGCGATATTTGCGAATCCCCTGTAACTGTCGTGTATTTCTACTGTAGAAATTCATAAAAAAGGGCAAATTTATCCATGATATATTTCCTTCTTTGTGAGCAGAAGTTTTGTTGCATTTAGAGGTTAGTCTATGGGCCCTAGGACCTCTATAACCATTTTGCCCCGCAAACCAAAGTAGTCAACGTGCAAGACAGGTTGCAAGAATCTTGTGATGCTAGAATGCTAGAATCCTGAAGGATAATTTTATACGAGTGAGCAACAAAAAAGGTGAAATGTTATTTTTCCTGCATGGGGTAGTGGTCCCAAAAAATCTGCCTGTGAAATGTAAATCCACCAAGTTTGTTAAAATTCGTTACTATTGGGTTCTTTTCAAGATTGGTTCATGAATAAACCGCACCTAGCTTGACACTCCTTAAGTTTCTTAATAAAAGTTAATTATCTTAACTAGAGCTATGCTCATGAGCATCATGTTCCATAGAAAGAATCAAAGCTGTTCAATCCTGAAAAAGCTTGTTTAAGATTGACTCCTGGAATAATATTGGTAGTATATAATAAGGTCAAGCTTTATTTAGGACTTGTTTTTGAAAAATTAAGATCGAGCTATGTAATGCTAAACTTGCACCAACTCATATTTGCTTTACCAGTTTTCCCATTTAGCGGTTTTTATTGTCCTATATGAAGTTGTGTTGTATGTTTAATTCTCTACTTCTATTTATAATTGTTTTTTAAGCAAACTTAACAGTAAGGCTTCTCTCTCCAAATGTTGCAGCTGTCTCAAATACCATATATGGGAGCTAAAGCTGCTGTCCAGGAGGCTCCCGCTCCACCAAATAACATTTTATTTGTTCAGAATCTCCCTCACCAGTCGACCCCAACGATGCTGCAAATGCTTTTCTGTCAATATCCTGGATTCAAGGAAGTTAGAATGGTGGAAGCAAAACCAGGAATTGCTTTTGTAGAATACGAAAATGAGATGCAATCAACCGTAGCAATGCAGGGACTTCAAGGATTTAAGATAACCCAAGACAATCCTATGTTGATTACCTATGCAAAGAAGTAGACCATGGTTTTGTACTGCTTTTGCTCTAGAGAAATATAGAATGGTTTCTCTGCAGATTTACTCATTATCATCGACAGCTATACAGTAATAGTACCTGTGTTGTTTTAGTGCCTGTGTGTGATCCATCAATGCTTAACAATGACTATTCGTCTTTGATATCTACATATAGCATGTTTTTCTTTGTTGAATTACATAAAATGTTAGTACAACTTGTGCAATGTGCATTGCGCCGCAGTGTGCATCTTAATGCAGGCGTGTCTTAGTGAATGCTCTTGACTAAATGGATTTGCACCAAAAATTAGAAAGAACAAGATATTACACTAAGGCTGAACAGTTTTCTTTCCTTTTCTTCAGAGGCATAACAGAATTTCTTTGATACATACAGGTTATAAAACACGAAGCTTCAACTGTCAAAACTTGAGATTTTACGTATTAATGATTGCTATAAATTGTCTTCTTTCCCTCAAAATCAGTTTACTATCTGAACTTCAAAATAGATATATTAGGTTACCATTTGAGTTGAAAAACAAATACAATAGCAGAAAATACACCGCTAAGTTATGAAGGGAATCAACGGTTCATTCAGAATTTAGACATCTTTCTAGCTACACTCTTTCCAACTCAGTTTTGTGTTTGTGCAGTTGCTCTTTCAACTCATCCCTCCACCCTTGGATCAGTCTCTCTTGTTTATTAATTAACTGTGTCTTTAATTTTAACTCTTCTTCCATCATAGCAATCTCCTGCAGAAAATGTGACATTAAAATCCGGATCAATCATAGGATATGAAGAGAGTAAAAAGCAACATGTCGATATGGATTTATCCGCAGTTTACCTTCTGAAGGGCTTCTGCTCTGGTGGGCTGATCCTCGCGCTGTAAACCAATAAAATAGAGCTGAAGCTTTTTGGCTGCCTCCATAAAGTCTCTAGCATGTCTCTCCACATCAACTGAAGCAAACCAAATATGTCATCTTTTTTTCCTTTTCTTTTCTGTTTCATTCATTAATTGGTGAAGAAAGGCCAGACAAACAGATGTATATAACTATAATTCCATTTCATGAGACAATCACCCAGCCACAAATAAAATTACACGTTTCATCAAAGAAAGAATGAAGATGCAGACAAGTTAAAATAACTTCCAGAGGAGCTTAGAAGATAATCTAAATTCGATACATAAACAGAAATGTTAAAAAGAAGTTACTGTAAATTTAGACATATTAGAGTTAAAATTCTTTGGAGAACTAATATCATGAAAATACCAGTTCATACAGTGATAAACCACCTTCCACGAAAACGATTTTAAGGGGAAAGAATGGGTGCCGATTATTTCGACCAATGCAAAGAATAACTAAAACATTAAGCCCCAATTCGAGCCCCATTTTTCAAAATTCATTTTCCCCCAAAGTCATTTTTAATCACACATTCTTCCAATAAAATAACTTTGCAAGTAAATCCAAACTTTCCCTAATTTTTAACCACATTCTCCAAAAAATTCACATTTTACAAAATCTATTATCAAGAAATGGGACTCAAAACAGGGTCTAAGTGCATTAATTGTGCACAATTTATGTTTTGGGTAAAGTCATGATCTACATAAGATAGCAATATGATCAGATGAAATTGAAAACTAGCAAAGGAAAAACACATATCGTATAGTGATTTGCTCTACATGCAAGAGCTACTTCCACTCGTTATTGCAGGTTTTACCATAACGGAGAAGAGGACAAAGTTTTCCTCATGCCTCTTGCACACCACAACCTCTTAAAAATCCTTTATATAGCATGAATATTGGGCTAATTAGTACATGCATAAAGTACCCAATATCTCTCTAATATAAAATATTCCCATGAACTTATAGCCCTTGAACTCCTCATTCAGAGATGCTTATGTAACGACTCGGGTCCCACTTAACGGGCTGTCTCAGCCGTTAGATCGACGACGTACTGTCCCCACTGTACCAACATGGGTCTTTTCAGCATACTTTGTTCTCACTCGCACGCTCCCCGAGAAAACTTCTCAGGGGGTCACCCATCATGGAATTGCATCAAGCCAAGCACGCTTAACTGTGGAGTTTCTAACGATGGACTTCCGGAAAAGAAGGTGCACCTTGTTGGTATGAGTAGTACCTATCAAATTTTTTTAAAGATTTCCCGGTCGGGGTATTACAGCTTACCTCCCTATGACCACCTCGTCAAAATGATATCTTGAGAATATAATTAGGCTCTACCCCGTCCAACATTTTAGAGGATGTTTTCTTTACCGTTTTCAGCCCGTTTTCCGTTTTCGATCTTCCAAAACAGTGAAAACACGTTTACTTANAAACCAAGCACGCTTAATTGTGGAGTTTCTAACGACGGACTTACGAAAAAGCCGGTGCACCTTATTGGTATGAGTAGTACCTATCAAATTTTTTTAAAGATTTCCCGGTCGGGGTATTACAGCTTACCTCCCTATGACCACCTCGTCAAAATGATATCTTGAGAATATAATTAGGCTCTACCCCGTCCAACATTTTAGAGGATGTTTTCTTTACCGTTTTCAGCCCGTTTTCCGTTTTCGATTTTCCAAAACAGTGAAAACACGTTTACTTATTTTCGAAAACGAATTTAAAAATTACAAAGAAAACTGGAAACGACAAAAATGTCATTTTGGGTATTTTCAGTTAAAATCAAGCCAAAATTTTCAAAACGCGTTTTTGGTGTTTTCAAAATTCCACCACCGCTAACCACCACTGCACCACCATGACCACCACCAACAAGGACTGCACTACCACGACCTAACCTTTCAAGATAAACACCACTGCACCACCGCCAATGAAACGAAATTGTTAGATTTTTAGTATTGGTGATTCTGTGGACAAACGAACTAATTTGTAACATGTTGTAAAATTTAAGGACCTAGGGTGCAATTTGTATAAGTTGGGTTATAAGGTCTAGGGTTCGAGCATGAAAAGAGGAGAAACATGGCGCCGCATTTTCGCTAGCCTATCGCCTGGACACTGCTCGAGCGACAAAAATAGAATGTATGTCGCCCGCCTGTCGCCAGCTTCTCGCTCGAGCGACAGGTCGATCCGAAAAACCTTAATTGTTGTTTTAATATATTTTTTTCGGTCCATTCAACATAATTACCCTCTCCTATAAATAGTCAAGCCTATGTACGAAATTTAATGTGGTTGATTATTATTCTTTTGCCTCATATCATTCTTTAGAGATCCAAGAATACATTCATTCTTTGTGATTTATTCTTTTTAGTCTTGAGATCTTTCAACCACACTTAAGGAAAATATCAAATTAAAGAATTCAAAACACCTACTTCCTAAACATCCTTAGGAAGACACTTTCTTAGTTGGACTTCAAAAGTTTCTGGAGGTTGAGAGATGTTGGACTACAAGCGCAGGAAGAGCACAAGACCTTGGAACAGGTTCTTGAAAATTCACTTGGAAGAGGCAATTGAAGAAGATCAGGAAGTTGGAAGGAGACAGCGGATATTGGAAGTTACAAAAGCTAGATCGGGAAGTCTAGCAGGTTGGCTAGATAGTGTCTATGGTAGCAGATCATGAGTCTGGAAGAAATAACAGATCTTGGAGATTACATGAATTACAACAGCGGGAACTAGTGAAATTTGCTAGGCTGAAAACGAACTATAATCCATATTGTCTATAGTGGAGGTAACTGACTCGGCCCCGGAGTTTTTTCCCAATTGGGTTTCTCCGTCATCATTTTGGTGTTAATTATTATTGCATTATATATTACTACAATATTCAAACTTAGGATAAGTGGATGTGTATGCTTAATCATTTAGAAACAATTAAAAGTGACTTTTTGCTTTTGATTGATTAGTTCCGCACGTACGGTCAAAATTAAAAAACGGATAATTCATAATCATTTGGTAACTTTTAATTTGGTAATCCGTAAATCTCATAAACCCACCACGGTCATCGCCCCCACCACAACAAAACCCACCCACCACCCAAAAAGGAATCCTGCGACCGCAATCGCCCCCGCCACAACACCACTATACCACTGCCAACAAAAATGGTAGTTGAACCACCACCGCAAAAAAAGAAAAAAAAAAACTCAGAAAGACAAAGGACTGCAGCGTCGCGTACGCCAGAGTGACCACTGCCAACCACCCGCTCCAAGCATGGCACTGTACAGCCAATCCGGTCACCTCTATCATCAACACCAAAAATGTCGCTATAAGGGCAAAGTTGTGGTGCTTTGTCTGTGGAGAGTCGCCAGAGTGAGTGGGAATAGAGACGAGAGAGGATGGTGATAGATGGTGCGACGGTCTTCACAGAGGGTGGTGATGGTTGTTGGCGGCAGGAACAGAGAGAGAGAGAGGAGGGTTCGGAAGAAAACGGGTTTTGAGTTTTTTTTTTTTTTAAATTTTGAAAATAATTTTTCAAAATTGACAAAAAGAATACATTTTCAATAATCTCAAAATGGACACTCAAAACACAAAACCCAAAATGAATTCAAAATTCAAAACACAAAACTAAAATACGAAGAGAACAACCCTTTATTGTTTTCCAGTTTTTCAATTTTGATTCGCATTTCCCCTCTCCAATATCCAAGAATCATCCTTTCTATCATGCCAATTTGCAAAAGCAGTACTAAAAAAATAACAGAAATACAATAACATACTCTGGTGAGAAGGATGGGGAGAACGGTCGATTGCTTGGAGTTCTCTCGCAGGTAAGCACGGTAGCAAAGCAGCCTCCAATGCTACCACATAAGAGATCATGTCCTCCTTTGTTGCAGGANAATACATTTTCAATAATCTCAAAATGGACACTCAAAACACAAAACCCAAAATGAATTCAAAATTCAAAACACAAAACTAAAATACGAAGAGAACAACCCTTTATTGTTTTCCAGTTTTTCAATTTTGATTCGCATTTCCCCTCTCCAATATCCAAGAATCATCCTTTCTATCATGCCAATTTGCAAAAGCAGTACTAAAAAAATAACAGAAATACAATAACATACTCTGGTGAGAAGGATGGGGAGAACGGTCGATTGCTTGGAGTTCTCTCGCAGGTAAGCACGGTAGCAAAGCAGCCTCCAATGCTACCACATAAGAGATCATGTCCTCCTTTGTTGCAGGAGGAGACTGCAATTGTGCGTCATGCTGCAGCTCATTAAACTGTCTTTCAGCCATGTCAATCTTTACAAAATTCTTGATTAGAAATCAGAAACTGTGGAAAATACAAGGCAGAATGGATTAAATCATATGGACTATAGTAGCAAAACAAAGGCCATACACATTTTCAATTCAATCTATGTTGATAGAAATAAGGAAAGGGGGATTTCACCGATCATGTATAATGCATTACAGTGGGAAAGGGTTAAAAATGGACAATATGCTCCAAGAAAATCATAGTAGTAGTAGAGCAATCACTTGGACGATTTAACAAACACGTGAAGTGCACTGCAAAATTAAGGAGAAAAACACAAGATCCAAACAAGTAAGAAAAACCAGCACAAATACTCCCTCAATCCCACAGGCGTAATCCATCTTAATTGATATTTTTGAACATTTTAATTTTTCGGGAGAGAAGGTAAACATACTGAAGATTTGAAAAAGTATATTTCTGAATTTCACGACTGTACGAGAGAGATTCCTCTTATTCCAACCAACGTTAAGGCTAATTACGTGTGCGTAAGGGAGAGAGGGACCGGTTTTCAAATCCTACTAATTGCTCGTTGAAAATGACCTGCGATGCAAGTTATATTTCAGAACTCAGAAGGGTACTTTTTTCCGCACGTTGTCGCTCAATTTCCGTGACGTTATGGGCACATTTCATATTTACGAATAAAAATTATGAAAAAAAGGGAAACTTTTATAAATGACATGTTGACTTGATTTATTAAAGATTTTTATGGAAATATCTATTTTATCCTTAATGAAATGGATATCTTTATTATAAGATATATCCTTTTTCCTTTTAGGGTCCGTTTCATTGCAAGGGTGGAAAATGGATGGAAAAAAAATGTTTTATATGGAAAAGATTTTCCTAGAAAATATTTTACAGAGAATTGTAATTAAGTGTGTTTGATTGGTAAAATTTTTCATAAAAAATGTTGAAAGTTTGGAGTCCGTTTGGCTTCTTTTTTATGAAAATTATCCGTTAAAGTGATAATATCTTCTACTATTGAGTCTAGAATTTGTTCCAATTGCCAAAAATAAAAATATAAAAAATAAAAAAAATTGAAAAAAAATTAATCATACCGAATACCATTCGTTTGGCTTTGTTTTGCATGGAAATTGTCAACAAAAGTGAATTTTTTTTTTACAATGGTTGATAGAATTTGTTGCCATTACTAAAAAAAAGC
>CAIGRL010082862.1:0-13306 GCA_903798325.1 Fraxinus xanthoxyloides
TTCATCATCTTATCAAAATCTACTGAGGGTGTGTTTGATAGATATTATTTTGAAAGAATGAATTTTGGAATAGTAGATTGATGGAGAATGTGTGGTTGAAAAAGAAGGAAAAGTTATTGATGTGATTTAAAATAGTTTTTTATTGAAAAATGTGTAATTGAAAATTAGTAAAAGAATGAGAATAAAAAAAATAATGTAACCCTAACAGAGGCTAAATTTGATTTATTCGATGTTAACTCAACACCTATCAATGAATTGGTAAATAAAAGTAGCAAAATCCACTTAAGAATAATGATAATAATATAATAATAAATCGTTTACAAAATATCAAAATGCACACCAATTTATTTTCATTAATATTATATTATTTTTTAAAAAATTACACGGCCATATTTAGTATTATTTAAAATTCAATTAAAATTGAAAATATGGTCGTGGGTTCCACCCGTCTAATAAAAGTCAATCATAACGACTAATTTTTTAATTTTAATCTAATTTTAATCTCTACCAAACACCCTAATCCAATTTCGTCTTGGCCCGCCCTGAAAACAAATCGCAATTCGCAGCTTGACGGCATTAACGGTTATGCTGAAGTGCAGTCCAGATTCGCGAAAGCATTCTCTGCACATGCGTCAAAATGGATCAAATCTTTCATGCTATTTTGCCCCTTCTGTTATCTGCAAACCTTCAAGGAACCAGAAGCAGCCATGAAATTAACCATTCATCTGACGGTCTGTCTTGAAATTAAAATGTCTGCGGCTATCTATGTTTCTTTGTTAATGCCATTTTATCCAAAATTCAGTATTGATTTCCGAAAGTTTCTCTTTTTCTTGCTATTTATCAATAAATAATTATTCTCCCTCAAAATGACTTGTAATAAAAATCTTCTCAAATGCACTATAGCATCCTCTACTATCATATGCTTTATGCTTGACAAAATGCCCACAAAAACTATTGAGATGATTTATGGCTCATAAATAAGTAAAGAAATTGTTTATTCAAAAGAAGAAGATGAAATAAAGAATTGCATTGTTATTTTGTAACCCAGGTAGAATTTGGGAAATCCATGGGCAATTTATTGTTATTCATGGGCTGTTTTTTTCCTACTCTTTTTGTGCAAATATTTTTATGTCGACGAGTTCCCTGTTTTTTGACCCAATTCATCACTTCACGTGCATATTCTGATCGAGTTTTTCTTCGATGCATTGTAGGTTCTGGTTAGAATTTTCTCAGAATCATGTGGAAAGTATATACAGTAGAGTGGAAGTGAAGCAAAGGAAATTTTCGTTCCCTTGGTTTCCTGACAAAATGCCGAAAGGATTGTGGCCTACGCTTAACTGTTCCTATAACTACGTTAGCCGTAGAATTCACACTCTGTACCTCCAGAACAAACAATCAATTAATGATTACTTAAGTTCTTTATGCAAGCAAAAGCTTTTCATCGAAGCCCTTCGTTCGTTCGATATTTTAGAAAAGAACTCGAATTGCCGAGTTTATCCGAGCACCTATGCTCATTTGATCTCCGCTTGCTCATCTTTGAGATCCACAGAATATGGTAGAAAAATTCATAAACATATTTTAAAGTCCAGCTTTCAGCCTGACGTGATCCTTGCGAACCATATTCTCAATATGTATGGAAAATGTGGGTTGATAAAGGATGCTAGAAAAGTATTCGATGATATGCCAGAGAGAAATGTGGTGTCTTGGACTTCAATGATTGCTGGATACTCACAGAATGGTCTAGAATTGGAAGAAGCCATAAATTTGTATATTCAAATGCTACGGGCAGATCTTATTCCGGATCAGTTCACATTTGGAAGTATAATTAGAGCTTGTTCGAGTATGAACGAGGTTGAGTTGGGAAGGCAGTTGCATGCCCATGTAATTAAAATGGAATTTGGTTCCAACCTTGTAGCCCAAAACGCTCTTATTGCAATGCACACAAAGTTTGGTCGAATTAATGAGGCACACATTGTGTTCTCTAACATCAAGTTAAAGGATTTGATTTCATGGAGTTCAATGATTGCTGGGTTTTCACAACTAGGTTATGAGTTAGAAGCATTGACCTGTTTTAAGGAAATGCTATGTAACGGTACATACCATCCAAATGAATTTATCTTTGGCAGTGTTTTTAGTGCTTGTGGTTATCTTGGACAGCCCGAATATGGAAGACAGATGCATGGAGCAAGTATAAAATTTGGTCTCGGAGGAGATGTATTTTGTGGCTGCTCGCTCACTGATATGTATGGTAAATGCGGTTTGTTATGTTATTCAAAAACTGCCTTTAACCAGATTGAAAATCCCGATGTAGTGTCTTGGAATGCACTCATTGCAGCCTTTGCATATGGTGGTGATGCGAATGAAGCCATGTTGAATTTTTCTCAGATGAGATATCAGGAGTTGAGACCAGATGATATCACTGTTCGTTCTTTACTTAGTGCTTTCACAGATCCATCAACTCTCTGTCAAGGGAAACAAGTTCACTCATATATTGTGAAGACGGGATTAGATTTGGATGTTCCAGTTTGTAATACAATACTTTCAATGTACTCAAATTGCTCAGATTTTAACGATGCATATAAAATGTTTAACAAGATACAAAGCAAGGCAGATCTAGTCTCTTGGAATGTCATACTTACTGCATGTGTGCATCACAAGGCAGGAGAGGTTTTCTCGGTATTAAGAATGATGCTGCTATCTCATAATAGGCTGGATAATATTACTTTAACGATTGTACTTGGAGCTTGTGGAAAAATCGCCTCTTTAGTGATGGGGGATCAAGTTTATTGCTTTGCCTTGAAAACCGGGTTCACTATTGATGTCTCTGTCATGAATGGATTTATCGACATGTATGTGAAATGTGGATCCCTAGAAAGTGCTAAAAGACTCTTTTACTGCATGGAAAATCCTGATGTTTTCTCTTGGAGTTGTTTAATTGTGGGATATGCTCAGTTTGGATATGGAGAAGAAGCTCTAAATCTATTCACGAAAATGAGGAGTTCGGGAGCTAAGCCAAACCAGGTGACATTGGTTGGAGTTTTGACTGCTTGTAGTCATGTTGGACTGGTGGAAGAAGGGTGGCAGTTGTTTAATACCATGGAAGAGGAGCACGGTGTAGTCCCCACAAGAGAGCATTATTCTTGTGTTGTTGACTTGCTTGCTCGAGCTGGCCGCATCTATGATGCTGAAGCTTTCATCAATGAAATTCCATTTGAACCTGATATTGTGACATGGAAAACTCTATTGGCTGCCTGTAAAACTCGAAATAATATTGAAGTTGGAAAACGGGCTGCAGAGAATATTCTGCAGATTGACCCCTCTAATTCTGCTGCTCATGTGATGCTCTGCAACATATACGCTTCAACTGGTAGCTGGAAAGATGTTGCCACAGCGAGGAGCTTGATGAGACAAAATGGCATCAAGAAAGTTCCAGGTCAAAGCTGGATTGAAATCAAGGACAATAGTCATGTTTTCTCAGCAGAAGATGGTTTCCATCCTGAAAGAGGCAGAATATACACAATGCTGGAGGAATTGTGGTTGCAAATGTTGGATGCTGGTTATGTTCCCTTGCGGGGGTAAGGTTTACCGGGGAACCATGTTTTCTCTGAATGATTTTTGGTACTTCAATGTCCAAGGGTGAGAACTTAAACGTAGTGTTATTACTGAATATTCCCTTTTCTGGATATTCTCATCGCATTTTTTTATATCTGATGCGTGTTGGTTATGTCAGGAGATCTCAAACAATTAAAGCGTAGCAGGCTTCTCCATCTTGCAAAGAGGTATCTGTTTCTCATGGTTTTGTTACTTTCTTAACTGTATGTACATATGAAGTCAAAGTAAAATTTATGTCCATTTTATTTATTGGATACCTGAGTGGTGTGGATTTTATATCCCTCATTTCTTATTTTGCTTGTTATGCTGTTAGGAGGTGTAAAAGTACCTTTTACCTGAGCAATCAATTTTCTTTCACGTCTTTTTTATTATTCTGTGTTTACTTCTGGAGTTCTGGTCATTCTCTCTCATTGGATTTGAAAACCTTTTTGGAGTAATTTGGATTCGTGCTTATTCCTTCTTTTTTCTTTTTACCCCACTAACATTCAAAAGTTAATATTTAAACTTAAATATGTAGTAATTTTTTTCTATTTACTCGTACACACACAAAAAGGGATCATCTTTTTTGCATTTTAAAATTTTTATGAACCTATGAACTATTTGGAAGGAGGGAGAAATACCATGTGGAATAGCTCTGTTTTAATTGGTGGAATATGCCTGTTAGTCTGTTACAATGATACTGCTTAAGTCCAAGTTATGCTTTATTCCTTGTGTTATACTGATTAATGTTACTGTCTAAGAGAAATATACAGTAAAGGAAGGGCAGGTCCCACTTTACTTTAATTGGCATTAGCTTATTGAGATGACTTTTATATTTTGGTGTAATTCATATCCTTGTATGTACATTTTTATGAATCATTAGAGTACACTAACACCATGTAAATAATTTCAAACCAATGTATATAATCAGGGCTTGCTAGTTGCTGGCTACCTCCAGTGAAGAATTCATTCCTCTACATCTTGAATGTTGATTTGTTCTCTTTATAATTGGATTGGTCAAATTATCTTCATACTCTGTTTTCTTTTTCATAAACTGTTAACAAGTAGTGAGAGAAGAAAAGCATTATCAACATCAAATGCCACACCTGTGATTAACGACAGAGGCAGTGGAAGGTGAAGAGGTTTGAACCTAAGCAGCTTCTCAGTTCAAGGATTTGAAAAATAATTTAAAAAGCCTTAAGCCATACATATTCTAAACCCACAACAGAGTCAGTAATAGAATGGCCATATAAATAGTTAATGCAGTGTAATTTTCTTCAGTATTTTTATTAACAAATGTGCTTATAATACCTACTTGGAACATGCCAAGGGGAATCTATTCAAAATTTTCCCTTCTACACGTGGAAGGCCTTTTAGTCAAAGTATTATGGTTTTCATGCATTATAGTATACCTGTATGTTTGAAAATGGGTTGTGACTAAGAGTAAGGTTGAAACTAAAATTACAGAGTTGAAAATTTTAGGGAAAACAGTGCAGTGAAGAAACGTTAAATTTCTTGGAAAAAACTTAGTGGGGTTTCTGTATTACGAGTCCTACTGGGTTCTAATTATTACACGAACCAGTTGGCAATTAAAACAAGGCAAGCTTCCTTATTTTTGCTTTTTTTTTTTGTCACGCCTCTCAAATCTCAATTTACTTGTTATTTAATGAATTCTTTTGAGTGAAAAATTGCTCTTCATCTGTGAGGCATCTTTTTTTGCCTAATCCATACTTATTTGTGCAGGATACTTACAAATCCTGTTCTCCTGCATCAAGAAATTGCTCCCATTTTTGTTTGAGAAAGCTTGGTCGAGTCAAAGTCAATATGGACAGAGAAGTTTGGATGTGAATGTGGTATGCTGAATTGCAACTCGCCCCTTCCAGGTCCAAAAATAATCAGAGCAGCTTTCACATATTTGATCTGTCATTCATGGTTTCTCTTCTTGTCTTGCAGCTTTTGAATTGCAGAGAGATATCTTGGCAAGTGATAATCTTCAAGGAAACATCTATGTTAGAGAGAACAATTTCGAAATTGTCTTGATATTAATCAAGATGAATACACTTCCACACCAATCTCTGCAGCTGGGAAGTGCCTGACGAAGGTGGCTGTCCAAATTTTGTTTGTTAACACAGGCAGCAACAACATGAATGGGGGAAAGAGATAGAGGTATGATATTTACTCAATTGCGGGAAACTGGCAACTAATCTGCGTGCCATCAAATTTCCGCATTACCCTTCTGGTATTAGCAAAATGAAGCAAATTTTCTTCTGCAACTTGAATGCGTAGGATTGGTAGACAGTGATTAAGGATTTTTGTACGTCTCCAATGAACTATGTAAGATCGAATGCATCTGGTCTGTAGATATTGTTTCATCTGTTATGGAAAGTAGTGACAAAACCACGGAGTCATAGAAGACAATTAGGTCTCATTTTTGCACTGCTCTAGTTATGCAAATTGATTGAATGCGTAGGATTGGTAGACAGTAATTAAGGATTTTTGTACATCTCCCATGAACTATGTAAGATTGAAAGTATCTGGTCTGTAGATGTTTTTTTATTTGTTGGGAAAAGAAGTGGTGACAAAACCATGGAGTCATAGAAGACAATTGAACTAATTCCATCGAGAGCTACTCATTTTTGCACTGCTCTAGTCATGCAAATTGATTGAATCGTAGGATTGATAGACAGTGATTTTAGGATTTTTGTACATCTCCAATGAACTATGTAAGATTGAAAGCATCCGGTCTGTAGATATTGTTTTATCTGTTATGGAAAGAAGTGGTGTTTTGTACATCTCCAATGAACTATGTAAGATTGAAAGCATCCGGTCTGTAGATATTGTTTTATCTGTTATGGAAAGAAGTGGTGACAAAACCATGGAGTCATAGAAGACAATTGAACTCATTTTTTCTCTGCTCTAGTCATGCAAATTGATTGAATATTCATATTTACAAGTAGCTTCAACTGAAAATAATGATTAGCACGGACCTGCTTTTTATTGTAAGATTTTCGCATAAGAAGTTGCATTATTGATCGTGCTTTCAGAAATAAGTAAGCGGAAAATAATTTTAGCATTTTAATCAGTACTCTGACGCACATTTGTCAATTTTCATTCTGGAGCTCGATTCAATTGAAGTTAAAAGCAAGTCCAAATCACTCCGAAGTAATTTCACATTTTCTCGAATATAATTTTTTAACTTGAACAAATTACAGACCACCATAAAAAGTGAGGGGTGGGGAATGTTAAGGCGGATAGCGCGACGAGAGAAATGAACAGCCAATTATTCCTAGCAGCTGAAAACTGGCGCTGAGCCAAATTGTGTTGCAAACGACAAGAAACTTGAGATGTAAAAAGAAAGTTGTTTGAAAGTGTAATAAAAAGAGCTCAGCACAAATACTTCTCGAAATCTTGCATCTAGCCAGTCTATTCTTCCTCGTCTTCCAGTTTGGTAAAAATTGATTCCCTCTCTGGCCTGTGTTTCCTCCACTTTTTCTTGCGCAAGGACATGATCCATGACGGTACCTCACAGCCAGAAGCAGTCATGACGTTGGCAACATTTCGTAAGAATGGAACATCAGCTTCTGTGTATAAAGTTATAGCCTCTCCACTCCTCCCAGCTCTGCCCGACCGACCTGTTTGGAAGTTAAGAAAACTGGGTTTCAGTGACCACCATAAACTGAAGCCCAAGCCAATCTATGATATTTTGCGGTAAAGAAAATAGGCCGGCAACTTAACATCCAAAATCACACTAGCTAGAAGTACTTCAAGGATAAATTGCATACCAATCCTGTGAATATAAGCAGCTGCAGAATCTGGAAAATCATAATTGATCACACAATTGACACCTTTGAAATCCATGCCACGGGCAATAACATCAGTGGCGATCAAAACCCATGTTTTCCCGGACCGGAAGTTATCAACTGCATTTTCTCTCTACATTTGATTGAAATGTGTCAGCAGAAATTCATACAGATTGATGAAATTCAAACTGACAAGTAGAAGGAACGAAAGTAGTGAAATAAGAATTAGAACTAAGAAAAAAGGAAACCAGTATTGTGCATAAAACTTAACAAAGATCTAGTTCAATTTCACTCTTAGTACTGTGAATTCCAAAAAGAAATAGTGTTCCCTATTTATAGAGAGAGAATTTTGGGACATCCTTCCAAGGTTTATTCAGTAAGAAATTCAACTGGGACTTGAATAAGACAGACAGTCTTGTTCTTTTGAACAATATTAGGCTTTAATTTAATCTAACTAGTAAAGTGCCCCTTATCTAAAACGTTTGAGGCTCTGAGCAAATTCTGAAACCTAATATTGTCCAAACCTAGCAGTACTACAGAATACTAGTTATTACTGATATCCCAAGGCAAAATCCAAATCTACGAGTTTGGGTTCCTGTCGAAGTATTAAAAATAGGCAAGATTACCTGTATTTGGGACAAATCAGCATGTATCACATCAGCTCTTATTTCATCATATTTCAATTCATTGTAGAGTTCCTTAGCTCTCTCCTTGTTTTGGACAAAAAGTAGCACTGGTGGATTCAAACTCTGCAAACAAGAGAAAATATAAAGAGAAAAAACCAGGTACAATCAAGTATGCACAAGCACCTCGAGCAATATTACAGATCTATAAGAAGTATAAACTCCCACGATCAAATTCACAGAAGAATTGTTACCTCAATATAATGTTCTACAATGTAAAGCAGGGACCACACTACAAGTTTTGTATTCGCAGAGATTCACCAATTATTGGTAAAACGTGAATCAAAGTAAACAAGCAGATCATCACATAGAGGAAAATGGCATGTATGGCAAAAATTCATCATAGGAATCAATCAACTAAAATGAGAAAAAGGTAGAAATCCTCATGATACTTGGTCACAGAATGAAGAACTGCTTATTCAAACAATTTTCTTTTTAATGGATTCCTGCCTTAATTGTTTTCACTGTAGTGCGAGCGATGACAACATAAAACAATTTATTGGCAATATTATCTGAGGAATTCGTTAGAGTACAAAAAAGATTCAAAAGCTAGAAGAGGATAGTTCTAAAATGTTACAATATATGACTATATATGGGATGAAAGGAATTCATTCAGCATGCTGATAAGAAATATACCTCTGCAAAGCTTTGACGAAGAGCAATAAGTTTACCCTCTTCACTTCCTACGAATATCAATTTTTGCTTTATTGATTCAGAAGCAGAATTTCTGTTAAAAAATTTTAGTCATTTGATCAGAGGTGCAAAAAAACATCAATAATATGTAGATTTATAGTCTTTCAATAAAAAGAAATAATAAAACAAAAAAAAACAAGAAGATTGTGCGTGTATCTATAATTTTTGGACAAATGGGAATAATAAAATAAATAAGTATTCTATTAGCATATTAGAATAAATAAATCCCCATAACGGAATCAAGAATAATAAAGAAATTTCTATGCGCAAAAGCTTAAGAGAAATTCAGTTCTCACTTCCGCCCAATAATAACTCGGACTGCATCATGCATAATTGTACGTGCAAGCTCTTCGACAGTATCAGGTAAAGTAGCGCTAAACAAAGAGCGCAAGATTGAAGGATTTGAGCATGCTTTCACCACCGCATCAACTTGCTCTACCAAACCTAACTCAAATAGCTTATCAGATTCATCCAGGACAAGAAATTCGACCCTGCACATTACCAAAATCAAGTGAAAAAATCATGTTAATTGTCATCTAATTCAGAGTGTCAATAGTGTGGCAGGTTTTCCAATTTTCACATCCAGGCATTCCATCCAATCATTCTTCAAAAAAAAAGAGAACAATTAGTTTTACATATATGGTGGAGATTCAAATGATTCCTCCACTCACACATTCAGCTATTTGTTTCTCAACTGAATTATGTTGTACTTTTTCAGTACAAAAATCCAAAGAACCCAATTAAATGTTTGAAAGTATTTCTAAAAGAATTTATTCCTTCAATCTGTTTTCCCTTCCCATATACACAATGCAATTGTGATGTCTGGTCCATAGGTATTAAAACCGGCCCGGAACCTGCCAAACCGGACAGAGAGCCAGGCCGGTTTGCACACTTTGACCTGAAAGCATATGAACGGTCAAGAACCAATAAAACCAATCAAAAACTGTTTGAACCGGCCTGTTTTAATAAAGTCCAGACGCAGACCGGCCCGGTGTGTGTGTGTGTGTATATATATATAGAAAGTGTTTTATTTTTATCAACTTTTTTTATTTATAATTTTTATTTATTTTTTTTAAAAAATCATAATTGATAAAATTTGGGTAATTTAAGAATAATAATAACATACTTGTTTGAGCTCCATTTTTTGGAAAAAAAAATGCATTCTTGAAAAGTGTTTTGACCTCATTTCAACCACACATTCTCCAATAAAATAATATTGCACCAAATCCAAAACTTTTCCTCAATTTTTAACCACACATTTCCCATCAATAAACTATTCAAAAATGTGTTGTTTTGACAAAAATGGGGCTCAAACAAGCCCATAATAAGTATACATCATTTTTATTAAAAAAATCTTAAAAATATAAAATTTTCACTTAAAAAATATTTTTTGTTCAAATCTATGAATAAGCAATGACCCAACGGTTGAACCATTGATCTACCGATTGAACCAGTAATCCAGTGAACCAATAACTTATCTGAGTCAATGACCAGGTCAGGTCTGATAACTATGGTCTGGTCCATTGAGCACACTTTATTTGGAGTAGGAATTCCTATTATATTCATGCATTCGCGAAGTCATCTGACTATTAAACATTTTGTATTGCGCAGCAAGAGTAAAAAGGTGAGATTGTCTTTGACACAAAAAATAAAGAGTACAAAATAACTATCAATATTTTTTCATATCAACAGTTAAAGCAAGATGCTTGTGAGCACACTTAAAATGATTGCAAGTAATACAGTGGTATTAGAGTAATCGCACTTGCTAGAGAATAGGTAACTTACTTGCTTAAATTGAGCTTTCTTTTTGTAATAGCATACTGCAAGCGAAATGGCGTTGATATGAGTATATCACAGGGAAACTTTGAAAAGTCGGCGCCTTTAGTAAGCTGCTTAGTCATTAATTTGATATAAAACTTCTTTCCTTTAATCAATTTCTTGCATTCTCTTGCCGTCTGGGCAGCTAATTCACGGGTGGGACAAAGAATTACCGCCCTAACACAATCCTTTGAAGCGTTCTAATCATGCACGATCATTTAGCAGAGGACTTCAGAAAAATGATTCTTACAAAAAAATTCAAAGTGCCGTTTCAATACCTTGAGTTTCATTAGTATCGGACAAACAAATGCGAAGGTTTTGCCAGAACCAGTTGGAGCACATGCAAAACACTCCCTTCCCTGGAAATATTAGTAAATAATCACTGAAATAGACAGATCCATCCAGCAGTGCAAAATGATAAAAAAGTAAAAAGAAATATAACAAAGAATAACTCAAATGAAAGATCATACAGATAATAAGACTGGAATAGCCTGCCTTTGGATTGGTGTTGGTTCTTTAAATCCCAATTCAGCTAAATTGCGCAATAGATATGATCTGCAGCTATATCTGTTCAGGATCAACCATATACTGAAACTTTAGTCACAGAACCATGGAGAGCAACAAATGAGATTAAAAATATATGATTTAAATGAACACAGGGCAGAAGCACTTCTGCAGTGATGAATTAAAGATGAAAAATACATTTGCAACGAAATAAAGGCAAAATGTAAAACGACAAAATAATATTACAAAAACACACAGTAATGATAAAGAAAAGACAAAACATTGTATAAAGAGAGGTGATTTAGAAATCACTTTTTATTTCAATGAAATTCCTACAATTCATGTAATTGCAGAGAGACAGAGACATGAGCCAATCTCTGTCACACTTAAAAGTTGATTTGAAGTGATCTTATTATAAAGAAACAAATAACTTTGAAGTTTGGCAAGAAGGGAAAAGATCTGAAAAGTAGCTTTATGATACATGCAAAGAGTGGAAATACACAAATAAAAGGAAAACCAACATAATTTGTGTTTGAGAAATGCATACATTTAAAATGGATAACAGGATGAAATGAAATTTGCTGACAACTTGTTAGGGATAATTTAGCCATGTCATTAATGGAACTAAACACTCATTTGTCACCAGTTAAAAGCAAGACATACATGAAAGGGTTGAGGCAAATTATATCCTGGTAATTCTTTCAGACATACGACCAAAAAAAGACAAGTAGAGTAATATTGAAGGTTACTAATCACCAAAGCCAAAATAGCAATAGGACATGAACAAATGTAGCCAGAAAACAGCCAGTCCACATGCATATCTGAAAAAAAATAACCAATGAGTACCTTGATCTCAGCTCTGCAAAATTATGAAGAGGTGATGGGATATTACTCCCAGAAACATGAATATTATGCATCTTTCGGAAAAGTGCATCCCTCTAAATCCAAAAATAAAAATGAGAAAACAAAAATGGCTTAGTATCTCTCCACTTTCTTTTCCAATAAAATAAAATTAAAAAAGCAATATATTAAAATTATGTATACAATTAAAATGGCAATGAATATATAAATAAGGAGAGAGAGGAACCTCTAGTTGCTGATGATATTCCTTCTTTCCCTGTAAAATTTCATCTTCGTGCTGGTCAGGTCCTTCATTTACAGCTTTCGATTTTGAACTTTTGAATAAAGTGAACCCTTTAACTGGATCTGAAAATAAATGAAATTGCAAAGCAAAATATTAATTCATATAAAATGTTTCTTCCTTTTGTTTTGTTTTACTTCTTACTCATAGCAACTCAAGTTTCCTTGCCGAGGGATCAGAAAATGTCACTATTTGAATATTTTACACCAGCAATAACATTATTCTCCACCTAATCAGATACCAATTACCACTCCACAGAAACTAAATCACATCTTGGGAAATTTTCACAGAAAACATCTAACTTTTCCTTACAGTAACAGTGCATTAAATATATTCATTTAAATTCCAGGAAACCTAAAAAGCTAAACTTACCCGAAAGAGGTGCCTTTCTCTTCCTCTTCTTATTGACAAGTGCCGATGTCCCTTCTTCTATCTCAGAATTTCCATTTTCAATCAACTTGGGCTTTTCTACTAGATTATCACTCTCATTTTTCTCCTAAACAGTAAATAATTTCAATCTGAATTGTCAACCGTCACATTTAAATAATCAAAATATAAAGAATATGCATACTTTTCATTGACTCAGCACATCGCATAACAGCTATAAGCATATATGGGAAACAATCATCATCCCCAAAGTAAGAAAAAATAAATTTTTTTAATTTTTTTTTGTATTATTACCTGGAATCTGGCGAAATCGCGGGCGAATTTTTTGCGGTCGAATGTAACACCGGCGAATAGAAAAGAGGTGTCCTTTTCCATTATTATTGAATAAATGAAACACGGAAGACTTCAAAGCTGCTGTCACAGAGAACGTAATTCTTCCTTTACACCACTCTGCATAAATTTAGAGCAGATTGTGAAAGCTACTCAGTATTACAAAGACCTGTTAATGAGTTACTGAAATTAGGGTTTTAGCAATTGTTGTTTTGGGGGCGATGGGTTTTAGACGTTAAAATCTGAAATCGCGACTTTAAGAGTAAATCGAAGTTAAAACGTGCTCACGCTTCAAAGTAAACACTGTCGGAATTCGCACGTTTGCCTTAGCTTATTTTTAGGGTTAATTTCACAAATGG
>CAIGRL010082887.1:0-11634 GCA_903798325.1 Fraxinus xanthoxyloides
TCAAATTACCAAAATACGTCTCAATTTCCAGAATTAGGCGATTACTTGCCATCTTTGCGTCGATCTGCCAACTCGTGATACTTCAGAGCCATTAACGTGTTATCTGACAACTCAGCATCTGACTCAGACCCTCCTACATCAAGTATACAACACAAGTTAAAGAGACAAGCAAACTGAAAGAAGGTTTGGCTAGAAGTTTGATATCCATACCTTTTTTTCTCAAAACAACATCGAGCTATCTATAGGCGCCTGTTTCTTGCCTATGATTACTATCAATAGATTTTTAAAGTTGATATTTGCTGTAGTTTTTCAACAACTTTTGCTTACATGGCAGTGGTTCCCTAACTGTAGGATACAAGGAAAATTATTTGTTATGGAAGATGTTGCGTCATATGATTTACACTTCGCTGCTTTAGAACAATTACAGTGTATGTAGAAGTCATTCTTCCAAGTCCAATAGGTTCCCTAAGCACCAATTCGTCAGAGAGGCTAACTTTCTTCATCCCACTTAGGTTATAGGTTCACTAGGCTACGAACCAACTAGAAGAACATAAAAGAAGGTATTGAGCACCGCTATCTGGCTAGACAATATTAAAATAAAAGTGAATCGTCCCATCAAATTGTCGATTATCAACTTTCTTCACTGCTCATGGGTGTGTGTTTAGTAGGAAACATCATTTTTTTTCTTTAAAAAATGGAGTAACACATATATCACATTATGGATAATTCCATTTGTACAATAATGGATGACAATGGAGGTTGACAACCTCTCACATGTGTGTGTGCCTCGCGTGATTAAAAAGTTAAAAAAAAACAAAGTGGACCCCCCTATTGCAAGTGTTGGTCAACCTCCATTATCATCCACCATTGTACATATAACATGGTTTATCACATTATATAGTTTCATTGACTAAATGAATAAAAATAAAATAAAAAATGGAGGATCAATTTGAAATATTACACAAACTTTAGTGACCATTTGTTAAATTACTCACGGTTTGAGCTTGATTGTCAACATATTGAACAAAATTAGTCCACATCACAATCCCATCGTGAGTGGATGCCACTGACACCGTAAAATTATTTGACTTTGGTGTCAATGAGTCAAAAGAGTTATTATGAGGGTCCCGGACAATAATACCACTACATATTGTCATATTTATGATTTTAATATAGTTTTTAATAAAATAAATTATTGCCGCACTACAAACTTAAATCTAATTTTTTTCCCCTCAACATATGTCACACACAGCTTTACCATTTTTGCTTTCTTCCATGGTGGCTAGGTAAAAATAAAATATACTGTATTGCTAAAAAAATTAGGTTTATATTTATCTGCAGCACGGTTGGAGGACTGTGCTTTGTTCAGGTAAAATCGTGTTTCTTAAACCATGATCAATCAAGTTGCTCAGAGTTTCTTCTTTATCCACAAAATGTTTCAGTACATAGTCATTATCAAGAGTAAGAGGCAGAAGAATTACGGGTTCATCATCATTACAGTTGAGGAACTCCTCAAAGATCATGTAACGGGGATAGTAGTTGAAAATAACCATTGTGTCATCAAAAGACACATTTCCATTTACAAGTTCATCATCATTGCGGTCGAGGAACTCCTCAAGATCATGTAATCGTGATTGTGTTGAACCTGATATTAGGATGCTGAGTGCATCATGATAATGTATTTTTTTTCATTCTTGATTTGGAGTATAATTATAAATTTGTTATAATGTATTTATTGAAAATATATTGTAATTTTGGCGTGATTATAATATGGTGTAGTAAGTAAAATTTGTGATGGTAATATAATTACTCATTTATTTACAATTACACTACATATACATTATTATTTACATTATGTTACGTAACAATAAATTATTAGACAGTTTAAAAAAACACAATTTCTGTCAACATTTTTTTTTAAATAAAGGGAATGTGAAGGTTAATGTAAATATGCATATTTAGGGGGGATTGGGTTGGGTTGCCTGATTCACTTTTTTATTTTTATTTTTATTTTCAATAAAAAAAATTAAAAAACAATTTTTTTTTACTTATTAGCCTGACTTAGTTTTTTTTTTTTTTTTCCTTTCTAGAATCGCGAGAAATGCTATATACAGACAATTTTTGCACAGGAAGACAGCTGTGCAAATTCCCTGTACATGCTGATTTATTCAATTAACTCAAATTAAATTCATTGGAAACAATTGGACCCCGCAAATAATCTTGCCTCGTTTTATGTTACCGACAAATTGGATTCCTTCCGCAATTCACTTTCGGCGCCTTCCGCAATTCACTTTCCCACTCATTCTTGAGTTAGAACATTAATGACAGCAATTCCAAGAAGCTTTTGTAAAATTTGAAAAACCACAAATTAAGCTTTTGTTTGGCTTTATTTATTTTTCACAAGAGTTAAGTTATTGTACATCAAAATGTACATCTCTTTTGACATCATCCAAATTGTTATGATTGATTGGTGAAAAATTGTTTATTTTTTTAAAATTGTTCAATAATATGCTATCACGTGACACAATATAAAAAATGATGCAATAAATAATGCACATGTAGCACGATTTTGCTTGCAAAGTTCATTTTGAAAGTTAAATGTTAATTGTGATTACATATTCAGTAAGATTCACAACTTATATTAACTTATCAATCCCTCGTTTCTACTAATTATTTTAGCAACCAAAAATGAAACCAAAACAATGCCTAAACCTCTGTTCACAAAACCATCAGGAAAATATAAATACCATCCACAAAGTTTCTCCACTTCTGCAACCAATCTAGAAATAGTACTTTTTGGGATTTTTGATAAAATAGACCAGACATTACTAGACGATCCCAAAAATTAAATAAAAAAAAAAGAAACTTAAATCTTGATCATAAAAGCCAAGCCATGCCGTTTTACGTATAACCCTGCTTGTATTTTCTGAATAGATCTTCAGTTTTGGCATTCCTGAAAGCACAGCATCCAATTAAATACACACATATTAAAGCAACTAGGGTTATGATCAATATAATATTTGCCCTTCTCCATTCTGTCCTGAGATTAGCCAGCAATCCTGCTTTGCATGAATCACAGGAATAGCATAGTTGTGTTTGCTCATTGTTCCATTGCAAGCAGTCCATGTCAGCTGCTGTGTTTATTGGACTAATCCAATATGTTGGATTCACAAATGTGTAGCCACATTCTGTTGGTGGTTTACAGCATCCAGACTGTAAAAGAGTACAGAGAATTATTAGAATTGCAAAATGATAAAGAATAATGCCACTTGTATATAAACAATTATATAATGATTTACATATAACAGATAATTTGTCAAAAAAAGAGTGGTGAAGCTCTCTATTTACCTATTTTCTTTTGTTGAAGAAATTCTATTGAATCTTATCTTACTATATCATCTGTATGTAAATCATTATATAAACTTATTCTGTACATATATCACGATTGAAAAGATAAAGACAAGGAATATTGGGAAAAGAAAAGGATAACACACACACCCTTAATTTTTTGTCATTGTTACACTTTGATATATCATACTATGCTTAAAACTTTGAGGGCATAATTCTTGTGTAGAACTCGCACTACAACATGCAACAATTTATATTCTTTTCTTCGTTAACATTATCCCGCACTTTACAGAAAACAAAGTCTTAATTTCACATGAACATTGTCTGTTGAAGACTAAAAGTATATAAATAAATAAATGTCTCTTCTTTAATTTCATAACCTTCTAAATGAGATGATTTAATGAGACATCAGGACCAACAAAAATGTTAGATCAAGATCTCGTTGACACATGTTTGTGAAAATTATTCACTAGTTAGTTAGGCCTTTGATGGAAAAAAAAATACACGTAATCCATTTATGGTAACTTGAACTTTTAGATGAGTTACTTCGATATTATTATTAAAACTTACCATACTTCAAAGTTGGGAAATTACTAAAACAAATGTTAAATACTTTGTGAGAGGATGTAGATCCCTCATTTTATAAAGAAAGCAGATTTGGGAAACGGAACGAATGTTGTGTAAAGTGAAACAATCCTATATATATGCTTGGATACAAAAAAAAATTGCTAAAACAACTGGAGAAATGAAGATATTAATGGAAAAACTGGTGAAAATTTACCTGCAAAGGAGTGATATGGGCGTTAAAGAAATCTTGAGCCATACGGTAACTCTGATTCAATTCACCACACATGCTAGAAGAGCTAAGGCAACTTCTAATACTATCCCACTTGTAAGAACTTCTAACTCTCCGACGGAGCCACCCCGAGAAGTCGTCTAGACGATATTCTAAATAAGCCCGGCTCGGAGCAGGATGGCCTGAACCTCTAATTGTCACCATATAGACGAAAACAACCAAACATGCAAGCAATATTATGAGAACAAGCATTGCAATGAGGTAGGTAATAAGCAGCCATGGAATCCTCCAAAACCCTCCAATGAATCCAGCAATTGCCACCAGTAAAATAAGAACACCTAGAATGATTACTGGCCATTGTAGAATCTTCACACAAGAATTATCAGGTTCTGTTGTAAGCCATATTCCAGCACCAATTATTGGAATTGAAAGAAGCATAGCAACAAAATTAATTGCACCGATAATATTATTACTTAGTGCCATCTTGAGAAAAAATCAGATTAATTTCAATTACGTTTGTTGCTAAGAGAATAGGAAGGATAAATGGAGATAGAAAATGACCTTAGATTATAAGTTCTTGATATTCTGCCCACTACTTATGGTTCCTTTCCTTGGATACTTGGAAGTTACTAAAGTATAAAATAAAGATATTTAAAGGGACCCTTTGTCAAGATTTTCAGTCACTTTTTCAAAAGGTAACAGGATGTAAAGAAAACAAATGTGGAAGAAAGAAGAAATTCGTCGCTAGGATAGATGATCAAACTCTGTCATCACATGAGATTAGATCCCTGTTTGGTGTTCATTATTTTAAAACTATTTTTTTTATATGATCATTTTCAATCATATATTCACACAATAAAATATTTCACGTAATCCAAATTTTCTTCTTATTTTTTAACTACACATTCCTCTAAAAATACTATTCAATTTTTTTTAAAAAAATAATGGACACAAAACAATGGCTAAAAGCCCCATTTACATTTTCCACTCTCTCTTACTTAGCCCTTGTTTGTCTTATATTCTTTCAAAAAAAAAATTTCACACATTCACACAATAAAATATTTTACACAAACCAAAATATTTTCCTTATTTTTTAACCACATATTCTCCAAAAAAATCAGTATCTAAAACAATATCTTTTCAAAAAAATGATCACCAAACATGGGCTTAGTTGAGCGTTGCTGCTCCATTTTTGTGGTTCCCTTCAAAAGCTAACTCAATGAAATCTTGACATCGCTATAAAGAAAAATAGTACATTAATTATTTTTCTAAATTATTTTATTGGCATTCGTAATTACAAAATTGTGTTGCTTTATTTGACTTTTTGCTTACAGTTCATCTATTTTTGTAAATGATTTATGTCTAGCCTTGTTTGACATCCTATATTTAAAAAACAAAAATTCCACATACTCATTTTTAACCACATATCTACACGTAAACTATTACTCCTAGAAACCGAAAATAACCCAAATGCCATACAATATCAGTATCTCGAATTTACACTCCAAATATGGATGAAAAAGAAAAGATCATAAACATCAAGATATCAACGATCTTGGGCTTAGTACAACATTTAACCTTTCTGTACAAAAAGAAAAATCCAAGAACCTTAACCCTAAAATAGGACAAACAAATGCAACTACTTAAGTGAACCAAGAACAACCACACTAATCTTAACTCTAAACCTCCAATCGAAGAATCACATAGACTCAATACACACATATTCACCCAAAAAAAAAAAGAAGAGATTTTGGGGTTATACAAAGTAGATGAAAAAGGAACGAGAAGAGACATTAAGAGAGATATTCCAGAAGCCTCTCACGAAGATTGGATGAAAAAATCAATTAGGGCAACCACTCAAGTCACTTAAATACAAACCATCAACACCGTGAATTTTCAGATCAAAGGTCCGGAGCAGTACACATGTCATCCTCTTTTGGGCTCGGTTTTGAGCCTTTTCATTTTGTGTTATCGGGCAATGGAAGGTATAATATTGGCAACTGTGCTTAACCCAATTTTCATCATAGCCCAAATGTTTGGATTTTGGCATCGAAACTCAAACAATCTCCACCTTAGTGCCAAAGACTAACAAAACTAGTGCATAACCATCATAGCCAACATATGTTTCCCTTATCTCCAGTAATCATTAACATCAAGTGAGTATAGTTTCACGCAGTATCACAAAGATTACACAGTATCAATTCTCAACATTTGCAAACAAGATTTGAACTTGTTAAGAGGAGGTACCTTGGTTCCCATATCAGCATGGTTGAATTGATTGGATTTTTCTCAAGTAATATAGATTCTTTTTTAATTATATCTCTAACAAAATGCATTTTAACATCTATAAGCTTAGTCTTTTCAAGGAATACATTATTTTTACATAAATGAATAGCAGTTTGACTGTCTGAGTAAACAACTACAGGATGGGAACAAATATTTAAGCCATAAAGACTCTTTTATGGCTTTAGTGGCAACTATATATTCAGCTTCTGTGGTCGATAATGCTTCTATGGTAGATAATGCAACAATAGACTATAATTGTGATTTCCAACTTATACAAATGCCACAAAAAGTAAACATATAAGAGGTGGTTGATTTTTTATTGTCCATGTCCCCAATATAATCAGAATCTACAAACCCCTTCAATACAATACCTTCTTTACAAGAGTTAAAACGTAAACCCAAGTTGTAAGACCCTTTTAAGTACCTCAGTAACTACTTTAAGGATGTTCAGGGCTAGGATTGACCATAAACCTACTTAAAGTACTAACTGTATGTGCAACATCATGTTTGGTACATGTCATAGTATACATAACAGACCCAACGGCATTAGTACAGGGAACTTTTTGCAAGTAATTCAAATCATATTCATCAACAAGAACTGATTTTTACTCAGTCTGAAATGACGTGCAAGTGATAAAGTATCAAATTTAAATTCATGTATAGCAAATTTAGATAACACTTCTTCACATAAGCAGATTGTGATAGAAATAGAGTTTGTTGAGACCTATATCTTTTAATATCCATATCTAAAATTCTTCTAGCATGGCCTAAGTCTTTCATTTCAAATTTAGAGCTTAAACACCTTTTAATGTCATTAATATCACTTATATGTTGTCCAATTTACAGCTTGTCATCCACATATAGAAGAAAATAAACTATCACAGATCCTTATTTTTCTTTTCAAAATACAGACAATGATCAAAAGAGCTTCTTAAAAACCAACAAATGCTATAAACTTATCAAACATTTTATACCATTGTATAGGTGATTGTTTTAGCCCATGCAAAAATATTTTAGCAAACAAACATGTTCATGTTTCTTAGTATGAGAACCCTTGTGGCTTATTCATATAGATGGTTTCTTCCAAATCACCACGTAAGAAGACGGTTTTTACATCTATTTGTTCAAGTTCAAGATCATATTGAGCAACTAAAGCAAGAATAACTCTTATGGTAGTATATTTAATAATAGGTGAGAAAATTTCATTATAATAAATACCAGACTACTGAGTAAACCCTTTTACCTCTAATCTGGTTTTAAATCTAAGAGGTCTCTTCAAAGTATTACCTTCCTTTATACTATAGCTTCATTTAGAGTCAACTATGGATTTATTCTTAGGTTTGGGGACCAAAGTCCAAGTATCATTTTTCAATAGAAGATTCATTTCTTCTTCAATAGCAAGTTGCCAGTCTCTAGATAACTGACAACTCACAGCCTTTTCATATGATTTAGGCTCTTCAAATGCCAAATCCTGGTATGACAGCAAAGCTAAAGACAAATATCCTCTCATCTTAAATGGTTCTCTTATTTCTCTTTTAGTTATATCCCTAGTTAACTGATAATCATCTAAGGGATTCACCTACTCATTAACAATATCTTGAATAGTCTCTTCACCTTCTATACTAACATCAGAAATATATCCAGTTTCAACCTGAACTTCATTTTACGTTCAAGTGGCAACCAAGGATCCACCTACAACTTGGTCACCTCCTTTTCCTCTCTACCAAAGACATTATCTTGATGTTTTTAATACATATAGGGCATATCACTTTCATTAAAAGTCATATTTCTACTTGTGATAATTTAAAAACCTTTAATGCCTCTAGCCCATAACTTGTATCCTAACCTGTATCCTTTAACTCCTTCATGATACCCCATAAAAACACTTTTTGGGATCTTTGTTTAAGCTTACCAATACTTTGATGGGAGTAGGCAACACAACCAAAGGCCTCGAGGTAAGTATAATCTAACATTTTTTCAGACATACCTCCTAAGAAGTTTTGACATCTAAGGCTAGCAAGGGTCCTATTTATAATATAAGCTGCTGTTATAACAATTTCTCCCACAGTACTTTAAGAGCTCTAGAACTAAACATCATCATGCAACTAACCTTATCTAGAATGATCTTATTCGTTCTCTCAGCAACTCCATTTTGCTGAGCGGTATAGAGCACATTTTTATGCTTAAGAATCAGTATTACTAACTTGTAGACCATTGTCAGTTTTTAATGCTTTAATCTTTTTACCAATGTGAATTTCAATCAAAGTCTTCCAAACTTTAAATTTCTCAAAAGTAACAGATTTTTATTTTAACAAAATTATCCAAACATTTCTAGAAAAATCATCAATCAAAGATAGAAAATATTTATTTCCACGTTGAGTGATGGTAAACGAGGGACCCTACAAATCAGAACGTACATATTCTAAAACAAATGCAGCTTCATGTTTTTTTTTTCAGTACTAAAATGAAGTCTATGTTGCTTGCTTAAAGCATAGTACTCATAGAAATGAATTTTTGAGATAGCATTTTTTCCAAAAATACCGTTTTGTTTAAAACATGTAGGCTCTTTTCACTTACATGTGCCAATCTACTGTTCCATTTTAAAGTGGCATCAATTTCAGCACTTGAGGATTTAACAGTTTCACTTGAAATTACCTAAGCTCTTGTAACATATCTATCATTTCTCTTAGTACCCTTGAAATGAAAAAGGGATCCTTTTATCACTTTTAACTAGCCATTTTCGAGCTTAGCTTGTAAGCCTATGCCATCTAGATCACCCATTGAAATCAAGTTTATGTTTAAATCATGAACATATCTCACTCTTTCTAGAGTAAATGTATATCTATTTTCAAACTTCAAAGTCATATTGCAACTTTCCACAACTATATAGGCAGCGTTATTGCCCATTACATCATCAATTACATTCATATCCTTATAGTTCTCTAACCAAGGTTTTCTAGAGGTCATGTGAAAAGTGCAATCAAAATCCACTCTTCATTTTGATCATTATTTTCTAAAAAATTTACAATATTCAGATCAGTAATGGGCTTAGCAACAACATAGACATCCACAGTGTTATCCTCATAGGGCTTAACCACATTTTTATCTCTCCGTTCATTTTTTTTTTTATAGAACAACAATCTTTGATAAAATGTCCTTTTTTTGGTATCCATAACATTTTTTATTTCTAGTCCTAGACTTTGACCTATGTTTTCCTTTTCCTTTTTTCTTGTCGTTATTATTTCCTTTATAACTCTAATTATCTTGATTATTACTTTGCTTGTTGATTGACCTCCCTCTCAGGGGTAGACCCAGCACCTGGCCAACCCTCGCGCCGCCCGTGCTGGGTCCGTCAAAAACTTCAGACGACCGTCGGGAGCTGGGAAGAAGATGAAGAACAGAAGAAGGAGGAGCTGGAATGGACGGGGAGCTGGTAATTAGTAAAATTAACAAAATAGATCTCTCCAAAAGAACCACTGCCGATTTTTCGACCGAGTTGATACTTATTTCCCACCCGCAGCTCCATTGATAAAATCCCTTGCTGTTTTACTTCAGTCACAAAATTCACCGATTACAAACCCGAGAGAAAAACATAAAGATCTAGGGCATCATATTGTTCCCATCAATTAGTAATTAATGAGCTATCAATTTTCTCTCTTGAAAACAATTACTAGGGTTTGGTATGGGACGGATGAGAAGAGGAAGAAAGCAGAATTTCCATGGAGTTTTTCTCTCTGCAAATATATACACAACAACTGTATCTATGTGCTGAAAGTCGTTCCGTTTTAATACAAGAAAGGAAATATTGCATCATTGATTCCCAACTTAATGTCCAAGTCATGATAGTCCTTAAGTTTTCAAGAAATTAACTGCCAATGAAATAAATGATTCGATCCTTATGGTCTATTTGGGATAAAAACAAAATACTTTAAAAAAAATTATTCAGAAAAGCTCAAAATCAACTACTTATTCTTAAAAATATATTTTGACTTTTCAAAAACTTGTCAAACATGCCCTCATCTAACCAAGCTCAAACTAGCAATCTGTTGATTATACATCAAAATGTAAAAAATTGAGGAAATACACCCACTAAGTTGGCGACGAGGGCGATTGGGGAAATTATTTTGAGGAGGACGGTAGAGTCTGGTGGCTGGAGCTGTGAGTTTTTGGGCTGGAGGCTGGAGCAGTGGAGACTGGAATAGAGCTTCTGCCTTCCAGCTGTCGCTTCTCCTGCGTTTTCTGCTGCGGCTTCTGCGATTCTGTCTGGCTGAGGTATTATAATATATTTGAATTTTCCTATCTCCTATTTGTTATTTGCTATTAATGAATTATGATAAATGAGTAAATGAGAATTTATGGATGGTGCATTCTGTAGACTGTATTTTTTTGTTTTTGTATTCCTTTTTTTTTTTCATTTTTTGTTAATTTGTGAATTATGAGAAATGAGAATTTATATTATCTATGAGTTATGATTTATAATTTTGAATTGTGTTTGTGTATTGTGATTTGTGATTTGGAGGGTTTCAGGAAATTAGAATTTAGGGATAAGTGAAAAAAAATTAGTGATGAAGCTGTTTCGCTCAACGGTCAACAGTCTCCGCCCTGATGAACTTTAAGGCTGGATTCACCCATGCTCTCTCTTATAAACAAACCCTCAGATTACCTTTCGTGCTTTTCAGATTTAAGTTCTAATTCTTTGATTCTCAAAGAATTTATAACAACCTCATGGATCAAGGTATTCTTGCAATATTTAATGGCAGTTTTTATATCCTTATATACTTTAGGAATGGAGTTGAGGAGTATAACAAGATTGTACTCCTCAAATACCTTGTCTCCAGCATTAGTAATATCTTGTAACTATTTATTAAAAGTATCAAGATTATCATCTAGGCCTTTGGACATGTCTATCTTAAAGCTAAAGAATCTTTCTAAAATAAATAGTTTATTTGGTAAAGACTTAACTAAATAAAGTTCTTAGTATAATCAAGTTTCCCAACTTTCCTTAAAACTTGATTTGACGAATGAAGAATAATGAAGGTATAAGCAAGTTCAGCAGATTTTATTCTTTGATCATCAGTCATAGATGCAAAAAAATCAACAGTCATAGTTTTTGAAACTTTCCATTGAACAAGGACTCTTCTCATTTTTTGATGCCAAATGGACTCCTCCAAGTTCAAACGTGGTAGTTGTCATTTGGAGTTTTT
>CAIGRL010082946.1:0-11220 GCA_903798325.1 Fraxinus xanthoxyloides
TCATATTTAGTAGTAACCTGTTGGCGAAAACAAAAATGAAGGCAGTATTGCTCAGTCACTAATTATACAGTTAGCAACATACATAATTTGTAAAATGTTATCAAAGAAAGTCTAGCATATCCACAATCTGAAACTATTAAGCTTCTTCCTTGGAATATCATTCAGCTAAATTTGAAAGAGTCTTTACATGTACAGTTCCCATATAACAAAAATCTATATAGTTTTCCCCAAACTTTTAAGACGATAGACGTGTTACTTATATTTGTATGTTTCAGTATTCCGAAATAGTACTAGATTAATATAATCTATCCCGCACATTATGCTCCATAATGTTTGACATGTCCATCAGTCGTCAATAAACTCAATGTTGTTGACATGGGAAAATGTACTTAATCAATAAATTTTCGTCCCATCAGATTTATCACTTGTTCATCACCAGCTTGGTTATACCAATCCCGTGGTTCAACAGTACTAAAGAGAATCAATGGCCAGCATTTATCCACACCATATCCAAGTGCAGGAACATTTACGTCCCCCTTCCGGACCAATTCATGGAAACCTGTTGATCTCATGAACACGAGCCCAAAGGAAAAAGTCGGCCTACTAAAGTGTGTCCCTAGAGATAGTCTTTTACTTATGAAGATGAATTTTGACACCAAGTGATGCAGAATCAGATACAAACAGAAATACGCAGTTATACAATTTTAATAATTTGGAAGCAATAAAAGTACATTGTACATTTAACATACTTAATATCTGCAAACTACGATGCAGCCAAAAAAAGGAGGGGGAAGGACTAAAATCGTACAATTCTCTGAGATGAAGATAACCATCGTCCAGTGTTCTGTTATAGCAAAAAACCCCTCTCCATTCTGAAGTACATGGATCCCCCCTGTTCCAATTGCGAAGATTCCGATATGGGTCCATCAAACTTCTCTTGATGCTTCGCAATGCATTCACTGCAGAAAATATTAAAGATAGGTTGTGATCTTTACACCGAAAGACATCACTGACTTATGTTTTGACATTTTTAATGATTTGGGCTTCCAGAATAAGGCACACAAGAATGATGTAGACTGGCTATGGGTATCTCATTATTAAAACTCTCAAATTCCATGTCTGTGTACCTTAGTAAGAATCTTCATCAGATATTCAACTACATTACGTTTCATAACCCCATTGATGGTGATAAGCATTTCAAATGTAGGTAAAGGAGTTAACACAAATAAGGAAAACATATTGATAGCAAATCTTTGTCATTGAGTGTTAATGTTACTCTGTATGATATAGAGGAAATAATCTATAAATGAAAATTTGAAATCCTTTATTATCGTTCTCCAATAGATTAGGTTGTTCCAGAGACAAATTAAATTAGGATTATTACCGATGATCTTTCAGTACTAACAAACGCGAAAATTATATAAAAGATTACGAGTAATACGATTTCTGCATACTTTCACTACTGGTATTGTCATCCAAATGAGGTGTGAATTAAACAGGAATCCATTCTACATTCATTTTAAACGTAACTAGTGGTAAAATAGTTGCACACTTTTCTTTTTCATTTTTTGATGTTTGGAATATGAGTAGTTCTTGATCAAAGAAACTGCTATTATATCCAAGTTATGGGGGAAATAACATGGTAATTCACTGTCTAATTTGAACCTTAAAACAATTTTATTCGTTAGAAATTCGCCAGTGCACCAGCATTAAATCTTGTCACTAATTTATATTTTCAAGGATGTCCAAAACACTAAGAAGCCTTGATTTACTTACTTTACTTGTTTGCCCACAAATAACAATACGGTAGAATTTTTATGTAAATAAACATCAAACGTTTTGAATTATTTTTATTTTTTATTTTCTCGAGTTTTTATAATTTTTTTTTTTTTTTAAATTTTATGTTTTTATAATTTTAGACACAATTTTTTCAAGTTTTATTTATTTCTCAGTATTATCATTTTTTTATTTTTTGAATTTATTTTTTTTGAATTTTATTTAAACGTCTGTTTTCAATGTTTTGAGTGTTTTCAAAATTTTATGTTATAAGTTTAACATTGTTTTCGAAAATGCAAATCGAATAAGGTTTAAGAAAACAGTAAACCAAATGCACCCTAAGTAACGAGAAAGAAAAATTAAGGGCGCGTTCAATAGATAGTAAAATCGATTAAAATTGAAAAACATATCGTTATTGTTGACTTTTATTAGACGAATGTGACGATAACGGTTATATTTATAATTTTAATTGGATTTTGAGTTATATCGACAAACCCCTAAAACTTTATTTGTTTTACGTAAACATCCTAGAATTACAACAAAAACATCAAACCAAACGAACCGTAAGCAAGCATGCTCAAAGTAACTCAAAAGTAGATGAAGAACAAAACAAATCACCTTCAGTCGGATGCGTCAGTTGGCTATCTGCTCCTCCTATAAGCACCAAACACCAGCATAAACACTCAATTAAACTAAGAGTTGGCTGGGACCTCTCAAGAACGCCCATTTTTCCAAGATTGTCAAATGTCTTAACACTTGTCTCCCACCTTAAGGGAAAAAAAAAAAAACTCTGAAATGCTGAAAGAAGTAAACCAAGAACAGACGAAGAAAGAAAACTGAATACAAAAGAATGAGTTACACAACCCAATATTCTAACAAAACAAATACGAAGAAGTATAAAACATTCTTAACAACAAAAGGGGAGATAGAATAATATGGAACATGAATTTGTACGGACAACGTACAGGTGCTGCAGATATTTTGCAGTCAGAAAAATGGGCTTTGAATTTTTACAATACAAATCCGGAGGTTATGCGGTAAAATTGGGTTGACCTGGTCGCCATTGGAAGGTGGTAAAGATGAGTAGATTGATGAATTTTGATTAAACTGTTCTCTTGACTTTTGCTGCATTTGTAGTTGAACGCCATTGATTAATTAATTAATTAACTAATCTTAACGCAATTCAATATATCATAGCATTTATTATAATTTTTCTGTCAAAATAACAAAATTTTCAGGAGGGCGTGTGTTTAACCAGGAAACTTTCTGAAGGAGAAAATGGACTAAAGCTATGTTTTTTATTCTTTTATTTCTATTTCAATTATTGACACATATTTCAGCTTTTGATTGATGTCAAAAAGTTTTTAGCCCCGTTTGATTCCCATTAAAAATTTCATTCTCATTCTTCTACTTATTTTCAATTAAACATTCTTCAATAAAATAATTTTTCACTTGGACTCATAACTTTTTCCTACTTTCAACCACTCATCCTTTCACAAAATTTATTCTCAAAAATATGCCCCAAGTACAATTCAAATGCTATAGTTATTCTTTTAAGTAAAGATATGAAGTTTTCTTTACTTAAATTAATTCATGTGAACTCTTTTGAAGTACTTAAATATTAACTGTGAAAATTATCTCAAGAACATAGGAAATAAAGTTTTTGGGTTGATTCATTGTTCTCCATGCAAATGAATTCGTTTATGAAAATAAAGTTTTTTGGTGTTTCTGTTGTCAGGAAAGACACAATGCATCAACCATTTTCGCATCAATGATAGCTGGTACCTTGTGGATTTGCCTGGCTATGGGTATTGACTTGACTCTACACACTAGCAGTCGATTTTGTTTGATTTCAACGGGATGCATACTCTCATTAAATAAAGAAAACTAGACACTATCTGCATAATTTGAGTTATTTACATTGTATTGACATACGTCCTTAATGAAATCAACTTCCAAAGGCATATTTATTTCGTGTTCTTTGTGAATTGACTGATGATTTGGCTTTGCCAAAGTCTATCTGAAGGGAAGGGTTATTTTTATTAGTCAGGAGTAAACAATTTTACTTCTTGGTGGTAAATTATATCTTTTATCGTTCACGTCTGATATAAGTTTAATTTTTCTTTTTTTTTTTGCTGCTGATGCCGAAAGACCTTTTTTATTCTATTCATCTTTGCACCAATAATTTTATGAACTTTCTATTGTAAATTATTATTTGATTGTAGAAACTTTCTGAAAATTCATCTTTTATGTAATTTGACTACCTTGTGTGCTTCCAAATCATATTAACATAAATTATTTTCCGGGAATTGAATAGGTATGCAGCTGCACCACACGAGCTTCGGACAGACTGGGACAAATTCACAAAAGACTATTTCTTAAACAGGCCTACTCTTGTCTCTGTATTCCTTCTAATTGATGCTAGCATCCCTGTAAAAAAGATTGATCTTGAGTATGCAAGTTGGCTGGGCCAAAACCAGGTGATTAATTCGTTTTTTTTTTTTTTTCTTTTTTCAATCTTTTGGTCTTAGAAATGCTATGTAATGTTTCTTTTAATCACGTTGTCTTATTGGTCGAGGCTTGGAGCTAATAATCTGAAGCAATTAAGATCGGATATCTCCTGAATACCTGCCTATTGTTTATTCATAAACAACATTTAAGATGGTGTTAGCATGTTTGGCTAATCTAAAACAAAATTACTTATTGCCTTACTTTCAAAATAAATAATTTACTTATTTTCAATTTTGATCATTATAGAAAATAACTTAGATTGAAACTTTCTTAGTTTTTTATACACGGACCATTTAAGATTAGCCAAATGTGGTATAAACCATGTCAATTTATTTATTTCTTTTTACTTTTAGGAGAAATCTCCATTGCCAATGTAATGTTCTCCAAGAGACCCTCCTTTTACATTTGATAATGCATTGTTCTAAATTCTAATGTCCTTTTTTTTCCGCGGGATTGAAAGCTCTTTACTTCCTCTGTTACTGATGTCTTTTTTCTCCCACTGGTTTAGATTCCTATGACTTTAATTTTCACCAAGTGTGATAAGCGGAAGAAGAAAAAGAATGGAGGAAAAAGACCTGAAGAAAACGTGCAAGACTTTCAAGAATTGATACGCGACTTCTTCCAGACAGCACCGCCTTGGATTATGACCAGCAGTGTCACAAATCAGGGTCGAGATGAGATACTGTTACATATGTCTCAGTTACGAAACTACTGGCTCAAGCATTGAGTGATTCGGATCCCCTTTTCCATCTGCTGCAAATGTGTTCTATCACGCTTATTTTTTGAGATTAACTAGCAAAATGTCCTCCCCGCATTTTCAAATCTATAAATTTTAGAGGAACTACTATAGCTGCAAACTGTTGTTGGCTGTAATTTTGATGTGCTCGTGTTACTTGAGTACCTATTAACCTCGTGCCTGCGACAAAATGTGGCAGACCATCGTAAAATGTTGAGAGCAACAAAATCGCAGAACTAATAACGGCAACTTACAAAAGTACTCCTAAAATTAGTGGTCTTTTGAAAATCATATGAAAAGTATTTTGGAAATGAAAAATACTATATAAATTAAGTGTCATATTTTTATTAAAAAGTGACACAATATCATTTTTTTAAGTTAAGTGTCACTATTGGTATTTTATATATATATATATCTCTTTTTTAAGTTATTCGCCACATTTTATTAAAAGTAATATTTGTCACTAAAAAAGTGACAAAATAAAAGAAGTAAAAAATGTTATGTAAAATTAAATGAAGCATACCTTTTAAGGTTAAATTACAGATATTTCAAGAAAAGTACACGAAAAAAATAGTGACATGCTAAAAAAAGTAATAGAAATTCTAAAATGTCACAAAAAATACAAGCTCCGAAGTCCGGTTAGTCTTGAACCTCCACATTATACATTTGGCACTAGTTTACAGATAATCACCAAATCTCAAAACTCCAGAAACTAAAAAAATTGTTTCAATTGAAACCGTTGTTCTTCTATTCTGATTTACAACCTTCTTCAAGTAATAGAAATGTCTTCCAAGTCAATAAATCAATCAAGCTGCATAGAAATCTCATAATGAGCTCACCAATGTTAACACAAAACACAAGATATAGTACACCAAGAAAATAAGCAACTTCTGCTTGACCAAAAAAGAAGATAGAAAGAATATACTCTGAATTCAGAATTAGCCACTTAAATCTAAGTTTCCACGTCAAAGCAACCCCTCTCATTGAAATAATTCCCCTAATTCACACTACCGTGTTACTATAGATGCAAACATACATTATTGATAGTTGTATACCACCAAAGTCACACATTTTGATGAACTTTTCAGTTTCTTTATGAAGAGAAATCCACAAGTGAATTGATCCAATGGCCTTAACACTAACATTCCGAACTCGCATTAACTCTTTATATGAAACCAACCTTACAAATCAAAATCAACTCATGTGTCCTTTTCTCTATTCAAATTAAATAAAGTTCAAGTTCATAGCTACAATATAAATCAATCAGCAAGTCAAAAAAATAATGAATTGAGAAAAATTTACTTGAAAGGAGTACCTGAGCTAAACAATGAACGGATGCTCCACTTTTGTGAGAATATCCCTCTCAGCTAGCATATAATCCACATGATCGTTCTTGATTATACTGTCCTTCCTCATGACTTTCATCACAAAAATCCCATCTCCATTGATTCCACTGGTACCATTTTTCCTCACCTGAAACACCTCTCCAAATGCACCTATCCCAATCACCCTCATAATCTCGAAATCCACTGGCATAATTTTCGGGTCACCTACTTTTCACCACCTTCTTTCTCCACCCCATTATCACCGCGCACATCATCAGCAAAAATTCTGAATATGGGTTTCACAATGTGTCTAAATTTGCTCTTCTTGCTAGTCATGGTGGGCCGGTGGCCACCAATATTCCGTCCCTTTACCACCTCTCCTCCACCATCCAGTCCACACCACTAACTCATCCAACAGTTCCCGACCACCTTATAACTAGCTGTCAACAATGCACGCATCCATCAACCACCTCACTAGCCTCCAACCCCCACCCCACGTACCAAGAATTATGGAATCGTGGATTTTGGGCATTTTGGAAGTTTCTCTTTGTGATCAGTTGGTTTTGGGGCTTTTTGGGACGATTTTGACACGTATAAATTACGGTTATTAGAGATTTTAATTTGCTTTAAGTTTATGACTCTAATTTGTTATGAACCTAATTTCCTCAATAATATACATGCATAAGAAAACAAAAGATTTATATAAATTCGTTTCACTATAAGATTATGTCATTTTTCGTTGCTGCAATAATTCATTATGATTTAAAAAAAGTTTACAGAGGAAAATCTTATACCTTATATTCTCTAATCTCTCTTTTTTATGATAATTTAAATTCTTAATGACGACTCCTTACAAATTAGGGAAACATAAAAAGTTTCAAGCTTGAAATTAATAAATTGTCCTTGATAAAATTTTGGTGTAGTTTTGCCCCTACCAGCCTCCATGGCGATCTCATTGAGAAGGTCGATTTACATACTAACTTCGCATGGTGCTAATAATTAAGTTTCATAAGCCCAACTTACTACTTTACAAGAAGAGAAGAAACTGTACAGCGGTTGAAGAGGATTGGCTAGTTTTAGAAAGAGTTGAAATGAACCACGGAAAATTTGCGTTGTTGGCTGGCTAATGAATCGATCTCTGTCATTCCATGTTCAATCAGATGTCATGGTTGAGCGGTACAATTGTTCTCGAATGTTTAAACCCCTTGATTTCTTACACTAGAAAAAATTAGACAATGACATGGGGACGAGAAGATTGATGAATAATGAATAATGAATATTAATTGTGACAAGACGTCAATCTATTGTAATAAATAAATAATAGAACTTTTTCATGCTCTGGTTGAACAGTCAGTTTGGAAGCTGAACATGCACTTATCTTACTTCAAATCTTTCCGGTTAAAACGATCAATACAAATGAAAATACCTCATAGGCACATCAAGTGCATACATACCACCCCAACGAAGGGATTATTATAGCTGCAAACTGCTGTTGGCTTTAATTTTCATGTGCTCGTGATACATGATTCAATCATTCTATAAGGACAGATTTTTTAACAGAACATTTGACAGACAACACTTGCCGTAACTCCATTGGAAGATAAAAATAAAAAAAGGTCAATCAAGTTCGGCCAAGTCAGCGTTACCTGTTAAAATTTCTCTGCACTTGGAGCTTTATTGAAAAAGATAAGAAACACAGCCAAATTGGGTCATGGGCTGACTGGCTGGTCAGCCTAGTACGACCATTCAAGAACACAGGTCCAGATAATAATGGTAATGTAATTAATTGAAAGATAGTGTAGAAACATTAATTCGCTGAATGCTCGAGCGATAAATAAACTTGTAGCCTGACTCTTCAAAAGATTCACCTAAATTGTAAACTGTTGCAATTTTCAGCAAATAAAGTGCAATAGACATCAGTAAACTGTTGCATTTTTTAACTTGATGTAAAACTTGTTCACGTCTAAACAACATATCTTTACTGGTCGATAACCAACACTGAATAAACCAAAACTCGATTCTCTCACAAAATTAAAGATATTGATATTAAAAAATTCAGGATTTCCTTCAAGACCTTACGATGCAGCAGCAGCGCCCTTCTTTCTTGGAGGTGCTTGAGTACCTACCGATTACAGATACATATGAAATCAAAATAATAGACTTGAAAAGCTTTCACATAATAAATGTAAATGAAAAGCAAAATAATATTCCGCTTACCTTCTCTGAAGTTACTCTTGAACCTAACAGCTACATGACGGAGATACCTCATACGACCAGTTCCAGTGGTCTTTCTTCGTATCGCCTTGACACTCCAGTTATCTATGACCCAAAGACAAACACAGTAAGCAAACCACCAATCATCAAAATGATGATTTCGCTATTGCGCAACAACAGAAGTGTAATAGAACCAACACAGGTGACAAACCCCGCCACAAATATTGTAGACAAAAACGGAAAATATAAGATTGGTGTGTACAATTGACAAACAACTCAGTCCCTTAGATGTTCATTACACTTGCGATCATATTCGCAAATCATTACAGGTCTGTAGAGTTCATCACAGTTGTTGTATACACACCATGAAAAATATGAGCCAAAAAATATACTAATAAGTAGGTTATATATATATATATATATATATATATATATAAAATAATAATAATAATAATATAGCTGTATAAAATGTAGCTGCCCCAATGTTTTCCAAAAGGAACTCAAGTATGCCCGGAAGAGATGTAAGAAGAGTAACACATCACTCTCGCTTCAAAGGAACGAGTTGGTCAGAAATACATTAATCCTGCCAACCAGATAGCGAAGCTTCAAACCCTTATTTCAAGAATTTATATACTATTCTTTTTATTTTTTTGATTATTTAGAGATTAATCTCAGGATCCTTATCAGTTTTTTTTTTTCCTCAACTTAGTTTCTGACTACACGGTTATCATTCACAATTTTCAAGCAACCGTATATTTCAAAAAATGTTTAAAGCTTTAGGCAATACAAACTTATATTAAATGCTATTATAATACAGATTCTATACAGATAAGTTCCCAATATTTCAGTATGTACCCAATACCAACTTGAGAGTGTCGAAGGCTGTGAACAACTCAGTCCCTTAGATGTTCATTAATGCTTGCGATCATGCTCGCAAATCATTACAGGTCTGTATGACTCATCACTGTTGTTCCACACACTCCAGTAACAAATAAATCATGAATAATAAAATACTATAGATTTGTGAAATGAGTAACAGGCTCACTTTCACCTCAATGGAAGGAGCCAGTTGGAAAATAATAGATATTTCCAACTGGATAGCAAGCTCACACTCATTTTGTTCAATCTAACTCCAGTTCATGAAATTTAACAACTTAATCAGAGCTTTGGGTGCCAAGTCAAATATTAACAAAATAGAAAAATAAAAAAATTCACTAATCTTATAGTCATGTGTAAATACAACGCTTTTCCTACTTCAATCCCAAATAAAAATATATTTTCCTCAACTTCTATTCCAATCAATAAAAATTCAAACGTAGTTTGTTATTCCCTTCATCAATTAAAAAACCGCAGCAGAAACACAGGAACGTACATTTCCTCACGCGTGCGGCGGGGTAAGCACAGGCGGAGCAACGACTCTTCTGGATGTGGAAGCTGCGGCGACCGCATCTCACACACAGAGTGTGAGTTTTGTTCCTTCGCTTACCAAAACTCCCCGTTCCCTTTCCCTGTCAATAGTAACAAGTTTCAACATGCCTACTTCATAGTATCTGTTAGCGTTGAAGAAAAACGGATTTAGATACAGGAAGAGAGGTTACCATGAGCGAATCGTAGATAGAGGTTCAAAGTTGCTGCAGAATAATCGTGGGAGTATTTATATACACGATCACAGAGGAAATTAGGGTTTTTCAGTCGGCTTATTTCTGGATTGGGCTTTTACTGGGGATTGGCGCTGACTGCCTGGCCATGTTGGCGGGTTTAAATAACAATTAGGCCTACATATCAGTAAAAAGTTTCATTACCCACTCTACTTTACCCACCGTCACGTCATAGTCATCGAACTTCATTTTGCGTCTGAAAACTCACCGAACTCACACGAAGTGAGCTCCATCCGTCACTCCAAGAACATCCGTTTGAAGCTCGTCTGATCGGCATAACGACGTCCCCGGTGGCAGGTTGACGGCGTGAATACTCAGCCATGTGAAGAAGCGTTCTCCAGTTGAAAGGCGATTTCACTTGCAAACAACAGATTGCAACCCCATCGTGAATTTCAATTGAAAGAGCCCTAATTTTCAATGCCCAAATCGCGAACCCTAATCGCCCAACCCCATCGTGGTTCCAAAACTTGACTCCACCGCCGGTCCCCTACCTGTGCACAGCAGTCCAGCTGAAAGGGGGTGACGATTTGCACACATGGAGGCAGCAAACGGAGGTAAAGAGACCACCCTTTCTTCGATTTATATATTTTCAAAAAACAATCTGTGCACTGGATTTTGAATTTGTGACTTCATTGCATTTGTGACTTCATTGCATTTAGGGTATTTATGGGAAAATATACAAATGATATATTTATGGGTGTTACAAGATTGCATTTGTGTCGGGGTTTTTTTGCAAGATTGTATGAATTTCTCTCCTTCCATATAAGTCTTCAGTTGGTTAATATTCTCACCTTTCATCTATGACAAAATCAGCCTGTATAACCATTTTAATTGTTGGTCAGCAATGGCTCCCAGAAAGAACTAAGAGTGTGTTTGATAGATATTAATTTGAAAGAATATATTTTGGAATAGTAGATTGATGGAGAATGTGTGGTTGAAAAAGAAGGAAAAGTTATTGATGTGATAGAAAATATTATTTTATTAAAAAATGTGTGGTTGA
>CAIGRL010082952.1:0-11489 GCA_903798325.1 Fraxinus xanthoxyloides
GCAATTAGTTTTATACCGACATATGCAATAAATAATGTAGAGTAGTGAAAGAATGAAATTAACATGTGATTTCATAAGTAACTAACAAGAATTAATGCATGCAATAATTAACGTGAATTAATCACGTGATTTAAAAATAAAAATGGTAATCTACTATATGTTTCTACATTTATTGACTGTGGCAACAGTGGTAAGAAAATTTAAACACACATAAATTACGTGTAATCCGTATTAAAAAAAATCACATGTTACCAAATTCATTTTGGTACATGTAAGAGATTATTATATTTAAAAAAAAATTACTACATTCTCTAACCTTTGAAAAATTAAGCCTTCGTACTGATAGTTGTAGAAAATACGCGTGTCAGTTCCGTATCAATTTTTCATGCCCAAATTCTGTATCAATTCTTCAATAAACAAATCGTACAAGTTCTTTTCTAAACTTCGAAAAATTAAGCTTTCGTGCTGATAACGTGTTATAAAATGAGAGAATAAGATAAGTCAAGTCCCTGATACAATTTCTTGCGTAGTCCCTGATGATGCCTCTCCTACTCGCAAACCCATCATTGACACAACTATCGGTGTTGAACTTGACAGATCCAAATAATGGAATGCACCACCAAATCATGATAGGGGAAGGAGATGAGGAGAGAGTCAAAGAAATGCCAAAAAGTATAGTAAGGTGCATTTCATTACGTCAATGTAATAGTCGGAACAGTCCACCAATATGGAGGAAGGATACCATACGGTAAACTCTCTAGATACTACGTCTCGAACTTGTAAGTATGTCCTGTGCTTTGCATTATTCCTCTCAATCCAAAGAAACCAAAAAATCAATAGAGGAATAATGATACGAATGTGCCCGATCCTTGCAAACTGTCAAGTATACCTTTATTTCATAAATATATGTCTGACACTCTCTCCTCCACTCATGGTAACCTGAAATAAATCCCCCCAAAATGTTGTCAAACATGATCTGAAATACTGCTACAAGTAAAAATATGAGTGATGGTNGGAGATGGAAGGATATTCAAAGAAATACCAAAATGTATAGCAAGCTGCATGTCATTACGCCAATGTAACGATCGGAATAGTATACCAATATGGAGGAAGGATACCATACGGTAAACTCTCTAGATACTACGTCTCGAACTTGTAAGTATGTCCTGTGCTTTGCATTATTCCTCTCAATCCAAAGAAACCAAAAAATCAATAGAGGAATAATGATACGAATGTGCCCGATCCTTGCAAACTGTCAAGTATACCTTTATTTCATAAATATATGTCTGACACTCTCTCCTCCACTCATGGTAACCTGAAATAAATCCCCCCAAAATGTTGTCAAACATGATCTGAAATACTGCTACAAGTAAAAATATGAGTGATGGTTTCAATCTCCAAACAATCCGACATCTAGAAGCCAACTGATTGTCTATCCTCAAACAAAATTTGAGAAACCTCATAATTCAATAACTTTGTATTTCAATATCTAAATTTAAAATTAAACAGCAAGTAAAATAAAGACTTGGGTATTAAAAATATCAATTCTAGTATGATTTTCCTTGTTATATATTTATTCGTTTGTGATAAAATAAATATGTGAAAGATGTGACTTATACCCTTTTAATGAAACTAGTTGTCCAAATGTGCAAACATGATAAAATAATTTGTAATTTATGTCTTCTACATACTAGATTATAAAAGATGTTATAAAATAATCTACTGATGTATTATATAAGCGAACAATTGAGGTACCAATCATTTTAGAAAGTTTGGTGAATTTGTATTTGCGTTATTTATTCATTCGGTAATCACAATCTAAATAATCTATCACAAATGAATTTAGGGAGAGTGAGTTTTCAAGTTTAAATGAAGGAAGAAAGTTATTCCAAGTTAAAGAGTTAATATCTTACGAATTCAAGCGTGATTACATATTTCACATGCGGCTAGCAAACACACATATACATAGTTGGTGCTAACCTTTTTGCTTTTTATTATATTTATCATCATATAAATCTATACACGATGTTACATTTTTATAGGTTTGTCTATATATAATGTTAAATTGAGTTAATTGTGCCAAAATAATAATTTTGGTCTTGAAAATAATAACGTAAGAGAATTTAAGTCCATTGAGCGAGGCAAACCAAAGCGTGTCCCTTGCACCTATATATGAGAATAATCAGTTTTGGGTTCATCAATAACTATGGTAACACAATTATATCATAAGATTGATAAAAATGGGGAAACATAGCTACAAATCGAAACTCTGATTGATTGAAGATTACAAGCAATAATTATCTTATGTATCAACTTATTATTTGAAATATTAATTTTCTGTAATTATATTATTTTAAATAATGAATAATGTTAATCATAGTAAGCGACTACAGTAGTCATCCTATGTGACAACATGTTATTTGATGCATTGAAATTAATGTCTCTAAATAACAGGTTGTCACATAGAAGAACCACTGAAGTTATTGATTATAAATAATATTGCTCACAATTTTGTATATTGTCCGTTCAAACGTGCATAGGTCAACTATATGGTATTTTGTAGCAATTAGGGTTATGAATTTTCAATTTATGGGGTAGTACAAGATCCGAGTCCGAAAGAAAATCACCCATTTGATTGAGTATGTTACCACAAATTTCTACCTCTTATTATAATGTGCATTTACTGAGGTCATGCACGAAAGAAAAAGTTTGAGCTTGACGCAACATTATCATCTGCTTTATATTATTATCAACCAAGTAAAAAATTATTTTATGTATCTATCAATCCTTATATCCCCTACTACTGGATAATAAACTGTGTTGAGATCTAAGATCTGAACTAAAATGTTTTTAAAATAAAAAAGCATCAAATGAAACAACAATTGGGTTTAGGTTCATTGGACCCGAAGAAGAATATTCCTGTCCTATAATTAATCAAAATGATCGAGCAAATCACGCTGTATTATGGTTTATTATAATTAATTAATCCTCTTCCATTTCAAGCATCACATTCACACGTGTTGCATTAGTGTGCAAACCCAATACATAATACATTTATATTTAAATAATATCATACAGTCAATTTACGTGACTTATGTGATATGTTCAATTAAAAATGAAATTATGCAATTCATTTAATTGTACATTTCATTTAATAAGAAGTAGTACCGTCTAAATTAGTATTATAATACTCATGGTGCTAAATAAAATTACTCTTAATGCACTTATTTATATTTTATCTTAATTCCTCACTTTGAGTCGTTTAGCGTGTGAATTGAATTTATATTTAAATTAAAATTTTGACATGTGAAAGTTTTTAAGTGAGTATAATTGACATTTGAAATTAATAAATGGAGAATGCACTAAATCATCTCATCAAAAAACTCACAATTGATATCAAAATAATTTTCATTCATTATATAAACAGATGCACTAAATCATCTCATCAAAAAACTCACAATTGATATCAAAATAATTTTCATTCACTATATAAACAAAGCAAAGTTAGGGGTACACAATAATGTGCATAACTCTCATATGAGATGGGATCCACCCGTAGCATGTACAATAAGAATAATCCATATAAACAACAGTCAAACAAACAACAATATATAGTAATATTTTACGATTTTCGTCATTGTATATGTCTGTATATCCATCAAGAATCTTGCAGTGATCAAATTACGAACAAAGATGAATGCTATTACAGCATAATTTTAAGGATTGTCGTATCAATGGGCGGCAGAGTGGTTCTAGCGCAATCCAACAAAGCATGTTAAACTCGACGGATCTACGCATCATCATCATCATCATCATCATCATCATCATCATCATCATCATCATCATCGTAGTAATAATAATAATAATAATAACCTGTTTGTTATCGCTTAAATATATTTAATTATTAAAATTTTGCTTGTTTCGAAGCGGTAACTCGATTAAAATCAGTTAATTTTTTTAACAGAATGTATAGACTTGAACATTAGACATTTCGTTAGAACTTAAGTGATCAAATTGAGAGAGAAAAAAATGCAAACTCTACTCTAAAGATATTACCAGAACATGTTTCGGACGAGTTTGTAATATGTATATTTGTATAGTGAATAAAGATTCAATTTAAGTACATGTATTGAGATCCTCCTCGATCAATATACCTAAATAGACTTAAAAACTAGAAAATTCTGAGGGGGAAGACTTAATTCAGAATGCATGTAGTCATGTAGACTTCTCAACTTCAAATTGACATACTGCGAACTTCACCAATACATTTAGCTTTTTATTTATTTATTATTTTTTGGAAAGATTTAATATGACATCGAACGGGTCACATATCTAACCATAGTAACTTTTAAGATAAAGATTTAAATGGACACTTTTGGAAGAAATTAAAGTAAAAATTGAGACATGAAACTTGGCCCCTTTTGATGGTCACTGTGTTTAAAAAAAAAAAAATGATGTTTTGAATAGTTACTTTCTGAAGAATCTGTGTTTAAAAAGTATAGAAAAATTATTAATTTACGTGTAAAATATTTTATTACGTGAATATGTGGTGAAAAATGAGTAAGAAAATTAAATGTATTACTCAACTAGTGGTGGAGGGGGGGGAGGGGTGGGGGTGAAATTTTTTTTTTTTTTTTTTTTTTTTGTAGTTTTGACCCATTTGATTTGGGTTGAAAGAGTTTGACCTTTTTTTTAACCTGGTTTCAAAGTCCAAAATCACAATATTCACTCCTTTGCTTCTCCTTCTCCTTCTCCTTCTCCTTCTCCCCGCTCGCTACCGGCTACGTCCACCAATCTTAGCTAATGCTCTGGTAAAAATTTAATCCATATACATATAATATCTCTTAATCTATGACTCTATTTACATAGTTTTGATTGTCGAATTGATGGCAAGAATGGGAACTGGATAGGGTTTCAATTTAGAAAAAACAAAAACTCAAATCTCATATTAGGGATTTGTGATTAATTTTATTTTCTGTTGAACTTCTAGTGTATTTTTCGTCTGTGATTGGGAGAAGTTTGTTTGTGGAGTGATGTTTTAGTCATTTTTGGGGTTTCTTTTCCTCTAGTTATGGATTTTATTTATTTGTTGCTTATCTTTTATTTGTCAAATGCATTTTTTCTACAAAACTTATTCTATGTTGTTTTCCAATTTTTTCATTATAATATATATATATATATATATATATATGAAGACATGGAAGCTCCTTGGCTTTATTCCCAATCCATGTCTCGGCAACTGTGCATCGTCACCACCGCTCGGACTGAACTTTTGTCATGGGTCCGTCCCTGTCAGCAATTATAAAAATAATAGATGAATAAGTGAATAGTATTTGTAAATTTCATTTGATACGAACTATGTAAATAAAAGGTGATTTGATTGATTATAACCTGTAGCCAAACAAAGGCTAGCATGATTAGCTTAGCTTAGCTTATGGGTAAAAAAATAAACTACGTAATATGTAAATAAGAAGTGATTGGATCGATTGAAACCTGTAGCCAAATTAGAGCTAGCACTATTAGCTTAGCTTATTGGTAAAAAATAAACTGATCATAAGCCTAGTGCATTATTGGCACTTTTCATGCCGAATACTCTTTCACATAACTTTTAGTAGTGAAAGTAAAAGCAAATATTCCTTTCTTATTAAGAATAAATTCCTCGTTATGAAGAATAAATATTCCTCGTTATTAAAAATAAATGTCAACATGTAGATATGCTTTAGATTCGAATGTTAGACTTCGAGTAGTGAATATGTGATAGTCGAATTATTAATATATAACTAATGGTATGAGTTGATAGCACATTGAGTACTCGGATTCCATATAAAAGGGGTAAATTTCATTAATTTCAATTGGGTTACTAAAATATATTTTGTCTCAATTGAGTAACTACATTTCAATTAAGTTTCAATTTAGTTTCTACTCGTTGACATAATCACTGCATGGCATACCAATTTACCACTGTGCCAAATTATAAAACTATTGAAATCAAAACATAACCCTCATTTTACCATTTTTCGTTTCTAGGGTGCCACACGGTACGGAAGATTAGTTATGGTATGGCTTCAACTAAACAATTTTCGTCAATTTGGATGATGATAGGTGATAAAATGTAACAAAGCGGTAAAATTTAAAACTAAATTGAAGTTTAATGACTAAATTGAGAAGTTCAACCTTCAAGTAATAAATGTTTCCTCTGTTTAAACTTTTGGTTAAAAAATAATTAAAGATATGCTCCTCCAATTTTGTGCAACTGCAATCAAGTTTTCACAATTGAAGGTCAAAACATTCCTCTACAGCTAAAGTAACAAAGATAAATTGCACAACCAAACAAGAAAAGAAGTATCATTAGAAGCATTATAAAATCACATCAGCTTTGCAGGAAAAGAAAATTTCTTGCTATTTAATTGACAATTCTTTTTTTACTTTGCAACTTTTGCGAATTAGGTAACTAGCTAGCTAGATAATAATCGACCTTCTTTGATGTCTGGATTATCGTTGCATCGAGAGAGTGTAAGGGAGGAAGAATGGAGTTGGCTAGCTCTTCGTTCAATTTAGGAAGTGGAGGCATCTTCTTCATTGTTGGAGTCATGTTGTCCAAGCTGCAAATTTCATAATAAAAGTATAGATATGAAATTGATAATGGAAATAAAAGCACAATTTTGAAAAATAAGGAGAACTCCGATGAATGGAAGCGTTAAGTTTCTGACGAAAAAGAACGCCAACACCGTGGGCTGATATGAATCAGTAAGTGATAATTTATCTCCCGAAAAGAGAAATTTATAAAAATGAAAACGTGAAAATACACGAAAACAGCATCAAGACGAGGTTTGCGACATACGTGTTCAAGATTTTGAAGAGGTTCTCTCGAGCTTTACTCAGCAGACGGAGATTCTCATGTAACTGAAAAATAAAGGGCAGTAAGAGTGCATCAGTTACATATCTCAAAAAGCTTATCTGCAGCAACAAGCTGAAATTAGATCCTTGAAATGTTTGATAATCGAAAATATATATCATGAAAGAAAAAAAGATACAGTAGATGTTTAAACTAAACCCTCAACTCCGAGAACAATAATAAACAAGAAAAGAAGTTACAGTCGAACAAGAACACGCAGATTTATAGTGGTTCATCTTTAATTATGTCCACTCGCCGCTGCAGATTTTACAATATATTCAAGAAATACTACAATGGGAAATCTCAAACCTCTCTGATTTTCAGAACAACAATGCTACTGCTCCTTTTCCATTTTTTAAGGTTGGATACTCGGGAACTTATTGCAAACACAGGGATACCCAAAAATATCCCTATATATAATAAGAAAAAGGATGATCCACAATCTATGGGATCAGAAAACAACATAATTAGGCTCTACACAGTCCAACATTCGAGACCGACAAATATCTAATGCTAATGGTTTATACTTAGATATCTAGGAAGACCATATGACCTGAAAATATTGAATTGTTTTCTATACTTGTTACCCGCATGTAAATGTCAATCCAACCACTATGCACAGAACATTAATGTATAAATTTGTTTTACGCCCAAAGATGGGCCGCAGCCAAATCTCAACAAAAGGAAACGAACTAGCTCAGGTTTCAAAAGTCAGGAAAAATTAGTTAATATAAAATGAAAATACAAATTCTTCACCTGATGGGTGTTCAAATTAGCAGATATCTTTTTGAAGGCCCAACTGTTCTGCTGAAGAAGCTCCCGAGTCACACCATCGATGCCTACAAAGAAAGGAAGTCAGTTTTAAGCAAGCATAAATCACGTGATTTTTAAAAATAAAAATAAAAATGGGAAGCCAATGAATTGAATAGTTTCTTAACTATCATAACTACTGCAAAGATGTCATATGGAAAATCTTGAAAGGCACATATATAAAGCATAGGATGAAGCATTTACAAACCGAGTTCACTTCAGCAAGCATAAACGAGGACTAAATTGGTAAAAGTTGGTTTAGTTATATTCAAAATCAAATTCTAGAATCAAATTATAGGTCACAAACAAAACTATAATAGACAAATCATGCCAATAACTTAAGAAAAACTGTCATCAATGCTTATCAATTCCCATATAGAAGAGTGATTTTGTACGACTTTCATAGTATGACTTTTTGCTCTTTCAACTTGATGTTATCAATAAAGTTTAATCAACTATTTTCCACCCCGAGCTTCTAAGACTCACTTACCAAAGGTCACTCTATACCCAAAAAATGATTATCCTCAACTATTTTTTACAGTAACTATAGCAGGCATGCAGGATTCCTATAGGAGCTTCAGTGTTGATATGTTTGCAGGATTGACAGCTTATCAAGTATTTGTGCATGTGTTCTCGTAAATTCATGTTTTTAACTTAGTACAGATCACTGATATATGCATATAAACCATGCAAATCATATCAACTTGTTTTAATTTGTCCCTACTGAATTTCCCCCCAAAAAATGACTCAAAATTGGCTGACACAGCATTCAATTTCTCCGCCTCGAGACTGATATTTCTCTGTTCTTATAACTGTCCTTCTGTAACAATTTCTACTATATCCACCCCTCAAATTCTAGGATCTCGTAATTCTAAAAATCATCCAACATTCTGAGAAGCATTTATCATTAAATTAATTTTTATATTTTCACTAAAACTAATACCATTTTATTAATGCTTTTACACATAGTTTCCATTTACACCAAATGAACTTGAAATTTCTTTAATTTTTATTTAACGAGCTAAATCAGCAATAAGGATGACCGTTTAAGTAACACCCTTATGAGTTTTATATGTTACGGACTTTATACACAGTGAAGTATAATGAAGTCATGTTGCCTGAGAGTTCCACACACTCTTTCCACGTCCGTTGAACGGACCAAAATAACCATATAGAAGAAAAACAAACTTTAAGGTGCTACAAGTATTTCAAATCATGCGTTAACGTGAAGCAACCATATCTAAAGTAATTTCCAGTATATAAAAAGAACTTTACTTAGCAGATAGGAATAAACCTCGAAAGAGTAATATCTCACTGCTAATTTCTCCTGTATAACAAGTGTGCAGAACAGCTCAAGATATTCGAATTATATAATGAAGGAAATAAATCAGAACTCAACAAGAAGAAAGGAAACTGCATGCAAGCATAGATGTTTACACGTAAAAATTAGTTCATCAAGAAATTTGAGTACTGCCATTCAGATAATATTTCATATAAAAAAAAAAAATAGTATTTCTTTATTATTGGCCAAATCAAAAAACTAGATGTATCAGAAGATTTGTCCCAACCATTATACGAGATGCTATCACCATTGTTATTGTTAATTATTCCTGAAGCATGAAGTAAACTTGGCTGGGCCCCCAAACGAGATGGCTTTGCTAGAGGATCAACAAACTTTTCCTGAGAAAAGAATTTAACATTCCCTGAGCTTGGAGTCAACATAATTATATGTTTGATATACAGCATTGAAATATTTGAATCAATAGTAAATTTTTAAGAATCAACAATCTGAATGAAACACGTTATTCAATTCCTTTAAAGTCAATTATTCAAAAGTCCACCTACAAACAAATCTTTACGCCGTTAGTTTAAATATGTTTGTTAGTATTGAATCTTAGAGACCTTGAGTTTTAGCTTAAAAATCGACATAAGTTTGGACCCACATCTCTTGCCATTAAGACAAGCATCTTACTGTTTAGGCACATTTATGTTCGTTTTCTTTTTATGAATTGTTTGCTCAATAACTTTTTTATTCATCCTTTCCATTAAAAATGTTATTCTTTAGAATATGGTTGGAGGTCGAGATTTGATTTTGATTCTTCATCTGAATCTGAAAAATTCAACTTATAACTTTCAGATTATTATTCTTTTAAGTTACTTTACAGAATGTCGAGTGTTTTTGGATACAAATCTTTATTCATAATAAAATAACGCACAAAAACTACACTCACACTGCACAACCATCCACACAAAAGACAGAAATGTAAGCATATTAATTCCAGAATTGAACATAAGATAGAATAATTTCATAACTATTTACCTTTTTATCTTTACTTTTCCTTGTGGCATTAAAATCCTCCTTCCTTCTCTTGCTATTTTCTTTCTTCTGCAGTTAATTGCATAAAATAATTAAACTGTAAACCTTATTATGTCGATCGATAAACAGCTCATCAAACTGAAAACATCAAATGATAAAATGCCCCATATCCCCGCATCACACCTAAGCTTAGTTCAACTGTGCAGAAATTAAATTGTACGACAAATGCACGGTTATGCTGCTTTTGGCAGACGAATAATGCAAATGTGGTTGAATACAGATTGAATAAATCAAGACAATTTAACATAGCAGATAATGATAAGGAAACTCACAGTCATCCATCGGTACCGTAATGCCACATCACGAACTGTCTTATTTTTCAGCTGCACTGCAATCTTTGCATAGCGGATAATGTTTGACTCAGAATCATATCTGCAGTATGTTACAAAAGTTACAGTATAAACCCATCTTGTGCTCGCCATGAATAAAACGTAACACAAGGATTATACAAAATGAAATATAGCAAAGAGGTTATCAATGCTAAGTGATTACTAGTAAACCATATTAGAATCATGCTGACACGAAAACTCCAAGTGGATTGTGAGTTTGATGAGGTCATTTTCAAGGAACTTGATCGACTACATATGCCTCAGCACTATGTTATAACCGTCTAAACTGGTACTTGTCCTACCAGACACTCAAAAGAAACTTTATCATCTAGGTTAGACCGAGCAAACTGACTAACTACATGACTTTCGAATACTATCTCTATATGTAAACCGCTACCTTTTGAGCCACATTATTCTAGAATAAGAATGAAAAATATAGTCGTTATTGGGCCCCACACAAAAGATAGAAATTTATAATTGATAGCTTGATGTGATGGATAACGATCATATTTTTCATTTTTATGGATGAAAAATGAAAGACAAATAGGGGTATAGCAAAATGTTCTATCAACATAACTAAATTACAAAAGTTACAGTATAAACCCGTCTTGTGCTCGCCATGAATAAAACGTAACACGAGGATTATACAAAATGAAATATAGCAAAGAGGTTATCAATGCTAAGTGATTACTAGTAAACCATATTAGAATCATGCTGACACGAAAACTCCAAGCGGATTGTGAGTTTGATGAGGTCATTTTCAAGGAACTTGATCAACTACATATGCCTCAGCACTATGTTAGAACCGTCTAAACTCGTACTAGTCCTACCAGACACTCAAAAGAAAATTTATCATCTAGTTTACACCGAGCAAACTCACTAACTACATGACTTTCGAATACTATCTCTATATGTAAACTGCTACCTTAGATTAAGGCCCTGTTTGAGCCACATTATTGTAGAATAAGAATGAAAAATATAGTCGTTATTGAGCCCCACACAAGAGATAGAAATTCAAAATTATGGCTTGATGTGATGGATAACGGTCAGATTTTTCATTTTTATGAATGAAAAATGA
>CAIGRL010082964.1:0-11750 GCA_903798325.1 Fraxinus xanthoxyloides
TATATATATAAATATACATATATACATATATTTATATATATATATATATATACATATATATATATATATATATATAGAATTAAAATCAAGTTCCTCACGCACACTTACTTGTAGGACCGATTTGCAATAATTTTCATAAATTAATAAAAAAAAATAGGGGCGCATTAGCACCACTACGCCGTTCTAAAAAAAAACCTTTCAATTGGTTATCCTAACTAATTTAAACATTCTGAGTTCATTTGTGTAGTCAAATTTTACAAAATCAATGTTTAAGGTCATGTTTGAGACATTAACATATCTGCATGAGATAAGTCAAGTCGAGTAGTAGTCAGGTAAATGAGACTTCCAACAAGACGATGGTAAACAGTAGGATCAAAAAGAAGATCTCCTTCATCACGACGGAAATTAACATTGACTTCTAAGGGAGTTTCCACTGAAGGAGTATCCTAAAGACTAACTAAAGCAATCAAGTCTTGGGCATATTTATGTTGATTTACATAGATGCCCGCAGGACTAGAATATACCTCAAGACCCAAAAAATACGTAAGTAGACCTAGATCGTTCATATGAAAGGAATCATGAAGCTGCCTTTGAAGTTGAGCAATCAAGTCAGAAACGGTACCGATGATGATTATATCATCTACATAAACAAGCAGCAGTACAACACCCTTAGACGTGGTGCGAAAAAATAAAGAGGAGTCATACTGACTTTGTACAAAAGAGAACTGAAGCAAAGCATTTCGAAACTTGTCAAACCATGCTCGAGGAGCTTGTTGTAATCCATATAAAGAACGTTTCAACTTACACACATCCTGAGAAGTACATGTAGCCAATCCCGGTGGAAGCTGCATATAGATGTCCTCTTTAAGATCACAATGGGAGAAGGCATTTTTTACATCCATTTGATGTAAAGGCCAATTTTGGAAAGCTGCAATGGCAAGAATAGTACGTATTGTAGTCATCTTGGCCACCGGGGCAAACGTCTCATTATAATCCACACCATACTCTTGTTTATTACCAAGAGCCACCAGTAGGGCCTTATATCGATTCAAGGTACCATCCAAGTTGAGCTTAATAGAGTATACCAACTTGCAGTGACATTAGATGGAGAAGGGATAATATCCCAAATGTCATTATCGGCAAGAGCTTGTAGCTCATCTTGCATAGCCTTTCTCCAGCACTCATGCTTTACAATTTTAGCATAACAAGTAGGAATTGAAATAAAGGACAAGGTAGTAGGAGAAGAGGTATTGGATACATCATAAGTAAAAGACAAATACCTATACCTATTAAGAGGATGAGAATGACAGCTTGATCTACGAGGTAGTGGAACAATGGCGGCTCAGGTGCAGAAGTATGATATGGAAGAGACCCATCAGAGCTTGTTGAGATATTAGGCTTATGTTGTCGACATCTTTCATACACTAATCTAGGTTTGTAATGCTCTATAGACAGAGATGAGTCATCAAAACTAGGAAGAGTAGATAAAATAGGAGAGGAAGAGGTCTCAAGGGTTGAAAAGAAAAGTTGATTCTCAAAAAACACAACATTTCTAGAGACGCGAAGCCTTTTTAAGGATGGATCATAGCATACAAAACCTTTTTTACTATTGCTATAACCCAAAAAAGCACACTTAACAGACCGATGGGACAATTTATTACGTTCTGGAGGAGGTTAGTGGACAAAACAAACCCAACCAAAAGTATGAAGATCAAGATAACTGGGATTTTTTGGTAGATACAAAAATAAGGTGATTCTTGGTTCAAAATAGGTGAAGGGATACAGATAATTAAATAAACTGTTGTTGACAAGGCCTCAACCCAGACTTTGATGAGAATCAATCAATAAGGCCCGAACCACATCTAATAGATGCCTATTTTTTTTTTCAGCAATACCATTTTGCTGGGGATTGTACAGCAAGAGCGTTGAGAAACAATGACTGTGATGTAAAAAGTCATTAAACTCTTTAGACATGTATTCTCCACCTGAATCAGATTGTAAAATCTTAATACAAGTGGAGAATTGGGTCTCAATAAAGGCAGTAAATATTTTAAATGTAGCGAAGACTTCAGATTTGGATCGAAGAAGTTATACCCATGTAAACCGGGAATAATCATCCATTAAGGTTACAAAGTATTTATATTGAGCATGTGAAATAACTGGTGTAATCCTCCACACATCACTATGAATTATGTCAAAACACTTTTTAGAATGTGTTGCATGAGTAGGAAAAGGGAGAGTTTTGCTCTTGCCTAACTTACATGAAGAACAATCAAATTGAATATCATTAAAAGAAAATTGTTCTTTATTGTCCAATAAACCGGAATGCAATAAACGAGACAATATTTGAGAGTTAGGGTGGCCAAGACATCTATGTCACACCTCACTTTTATTTTTGACAGTGGTACAAGCAAGAGATAAAGGAGGGAACTGGATAGCAACATAAATTGATAAGTGTAGTGGAAAGAGTCATCCAACTTTAGGTCCCTTCGCCATTTGCATCCCTGACACCTGATCCGGTACAATGCAACCATCATGAGAAAAAGAGACATCACAATTATTATTTACCAATTGGCCAATTGAAATAAGATTTGCAGAAAGACCAGGAGAGACAAAAATATCTTTAAAAGATGGAGAAATATCACCAACAGCAGTGATAGGTAGAGTACTTCCATTGGCTGTATGAATTCTTGAAGTACCATTGTATGGTTGGACATTGGTAAGAGTAGTGGTGGATCTGGACGTATGGTTAAAAGCTGCAGAATCAATAAACCAAGGCTGTGAAGAAGTAATATGATTATCTTGAAGACCTAAGGCTAGAAAAGCAGAGGTAATCATCTGCTGCACCATCTCTGAAGTGAGGGAACTAGAGCCAGCTGAAGGATGCATAGATGAGGCTGAAGCACTAGGTTGCTCTGTCATTGGAGTGGAAGAAACTGAGGCATGAAAGGCAGGTGTCTGCCTATTTTGGGGACGAGTAGAGCATGCTGTAATAATGTGACCAGCATTCTTACAGTAATTGATCTTTTGACAATTGTTAGCAATGATCCCATATTCCTTGCAGCTATAATACTGTACAGTACGCATGTCTCTTCCTTTTGGTTTGGCATGTGCAGCATAGGCTACATTAGAAAGCATAGGAGATTTTTTTTGTTCCTTTAAAGTAACCTGTGTGAGTGATCTTTCTTCTTCCCGAAGGAGTTCTCCCAAACAGAGGTCTAAAGATGGAGGTTTCTCATGGCTCATCAAGGCCGATCGGTGGTCTCAAATTCAGAACGAAGCTTCATAAAAAAACTGATCTCGTTTGCTAGTTTCATGCACTTCTTGAATGGCTGAAAGAGTTGCATTAGGCACCTTAGCATAAAATATATTTGAGTATTCAGTCCAAAGATTCAAAAAACCTGAGTAGTAATCCTGAATGGACTGACTTCTCTGAACATAATTGTCTATTTCTAGTTCCAATTGAAATCTTCTAGCACTGTTTTCCTGATTATATACACTCTTCAAATATTCCCATATTTCCTTTGCGGTGCGACAGGGACACAGATTAAGGATAATGTGAGGATCAACTGATCCCAAAATCCAGCTCATAATTCGAGCATCATTCACCTTACATTTTACAAGCTTATCAGATTTAGCAGGAACATCCTCAGAACCGTCAATATGCGCCCCCCCCCCATAATTCTTTGCCCTTGAGAAACAATTGAAATTGAAATTCCCAAGCAAGGTAGTTCTTACCCGTGAATCGAACACATCTATTCTCAGATTTTTCAGCAGACATAATTATTGTAGTAGATTTAAGAGATCACATAATCAAGAACCAAGAGAAGCAAAACTACAGCCCAAGAATGCGACAAAAATTCGCCAGAGAAAATTCAAGTTTGAATCACAAAAAGATCACCACAACACAACCACCACAAGATAAACAAGAACTCACTAGAAATTCCTAAGTCAACCACAAAAATAATACCACAGGATGAGTCGATAATCCAAGTCCAGGAATCGCACGAAAAGTCCAGACAAACTAGAGATAACAACAGTGGTTTAGAATGCAGGCTCTAATACCATGGCATAATATGGAATTGTTGAACTAAATTTCTTCTCACATAATTCTCATTAAATATAATACGGTCCTGCTTCATTGTTGCATTCAGCCAGCATGACACAAGGGATTACAAATTCAAAATCTGTCTAACTAATACCCTATTAATCTATAAATGTACAAACTTTACAAAACATAATTTACACTTTATAGTTTTACAAGAATAGAATATGTGGGTTGGCAAAATTTGCCCAATTAACTTGATAACATAACAAAGGAGTGAGATAGGCCATGAGCTTCTCTAACTAAAATTAGGTCGCTTCAAATGGCCATAAATAGTTTTTAGGTCGGGTCATCAATTTTAGGTACATATTTAATTTATCCAACATCGGTTTAAGATCATCGCTCGGGATTTATCAGGTATCAAAACCCAACACTAACTGTACCTTCAAATTAGATCAAATGAAGCATCAAGTTTAGTAGACATACTCCCTACTAGTTTTAAGACATATTTTGATACTATATTGCTGTCGGGCATAAAATGGCAAGAAAATTAAATATTATCTTTGTCAACATAACCCAAGATTTTAGTTAGTAAATCCAAAGCTGGGGTTGAGAATCGATTGTAGGCTACAAGGAGTCACGTGTATTGACGCGGGACAAAAGCTACCACTTGTTATTTGTGGCCACAAAAAGAAGAAAATGATGAGAATCAATTGCTTTTGGAGTGTGAATGAATTATATGAACATGACAACCACTTTGCCTCAAAAAGCTGCAGATAGCTCAGACTCGGAAACTACCTTTGACTTTTAAAGGTAAAGGATATCTTGAAAATTTTACGAATAATTTTTGAGATAATTTGTCGATTTAATGGCATGTATAATCCAATAAATGTTTTGCAGGAAGAGAGTTCCTAGGACTGAACGAGAGTTATCTACCTCGGTTTTGCATTATAGAATGGGTAGTAAAATGAGTTGATACCCCCCATATTCTACTGCCGTACTAATGTTTTGTAAGACAAATTATAGGCTACTGGTTATTGTGGATGGACGTACATTGTTTTGGTGACGTTGAATTGTTCCACTTTGTTACTGTTCTTTCTTTCAAGTGGACCTATTGGTATTAAACAGGCCCCAAATACATAAAGTATAGTAGAATATAAATTGAACACGAGATTTTTCGTCGTAAGGCCTGAATGTTCACCTAAAATAGGGCTAATAACCCTGTTGAGCATACACCGAAGTGATTATCACTCTAATCCACTAAAAACCAACAAATAATCAATACAAGTATCACAATACAAAAGATCCATGAAGGATAATGCCCTTAGACCCAAGTATTTATCTCAAAAACACGATTACACAAAGTAATCAAAAGTTACTGCCCACAATAAGAACAGAATCACCAAACCCATGCCTTAATCAACACTAGATCTCACCAACAACATCTAGAGAACAAATATTACAGGCGAAAAACAAAGGGTTTTTCAAAGAGTGTACAAAGAGAGCAAGAGAAGAGAAAATCCTAGAATAATCTCGAAGAACTGAAGCAAATGAACGGGTCAAGCCAAATAATACAAACAACCAGAAGTATCCAACGGTCATTGTTATTCCACATGGCATCATCTCAGCCTTCAATACACAATGAAATGAGCTATCGAGTAGCATTCAGTTTTTGGGCTGGACTCCTCATTTAATATGTGTTGCATCATTGGTCCCAAACTGTTAAGCACCCAAAAGTTTAACAATCTCCACCTTGCTTGACAATTTGAGTTTCATGGTACATTGGAGGTAAACTCTTTCTTCAGTTTCATTTGCTCCACGTACTTGCAATGAATACTAGTTACATTTAGGAAATTCAAACAATCCTTAAATTTGTACAAATTAAGTATTTTTGTCCCCATGTCTGTAAGATTACATTTAGTTGAACCCTTTTCAATTTTCATGATTTCCTTTTCTAAGATATTTCTTATAAAATGAAATCTATATGTTTAGTTCTATCATGAAAAATATGATTTCTACTAAGATGTATAGCAATTGACTGTCTGAAAATATAACAACATTATTATCAGAAAAACCAATTTTATTTAGCAAGTCTTTCAGCCAAATACCTTCATTTACTGCATCAGTGGCTGCAATATATTCAGCCTCTGTAGAAGACAAGGCTACAATCTTTTGTAGCTGTGATTTTCAACTTATGTAGGTATCATTTAAAGTAAAAACATATGCAAAAGTAGATTTCCTATTATCTTAGTTATCAGCAAAGTCTAAATCAACGAAACCTTTTAACTTAATTCCAGTCTTTCATTTCAAATTTTTGTTTTAATTTTTGCTTAATGATGTTAATTTCAGTAATATCATTCCGAGCAAGCAACATATCATTAACATATAGCAAAAGATAATAAGAATCAAGACCTCCATTACCCTTATAATGAAAACATGGATCATATTCACTTCTGTTGAAATCAAGTCCTTCTATAAAAGTATCAAGCCTGATATACCATTGTCTGGGGACTTGTTTCAAACCATAAAGCGATTTTTGTAAAAGACACACATAGTTCTCTTTACCTTTTTATTCAAAACCTTTTGGTTGAGTCATATAAATTTTCTCATCCAAATTTCCATGTAGAAGAACAGTTTTAACATCTAACTGTTCTAATTCAAAATCAAATTGTGAAATAATAGAAAATAAGACTCTTATAGAGGTGTATTTGACTACAGGAAAACAGATTTCATTGTAGTCAATTTCATCTCTTTGTTTAAAGCCCTTAGCAACTAATCTAGCCTTAAATCTTACATTCTCACCTTTTGAATTACCTTCTTTTACTTTATAGATCCACTTACAGTCAATAACCTTTTCCCATTTGGGTTTATTAACTAAGATCCAAGTCTTATTTTTAACTAATGAAAGCATTTTATCTTTCATAGCAGCAAGCCTTAATCTTGCATGTTTTTCCCTCAATAGCCTTTTCATAAAAATTTGGCTCATTATCCAAAAAATTCTAGACATTCAAAGATGTAACAAATTTAGAATCTTTGTATCTAGATGGAGGTCTTATTTCATTTTTAACTCTATCCCTTGCAAGGTGATAGTCTCCTAAAGGGTTTTCAGGTTGCTCAAGTTCAGGCATATTAATATGTTCAGCCTCAGTGTCGTGTTCAGATTCATTATTTAACTCGTGGCCAAGCTCCACCTTAAAATGATCATCATTTCTAGATTTTAAATCTGTCTGAAAAAGTTCAGATTCTACAGCAGTTTTGTTTTGATGAGTTTCAGTTGTGGCTATCTCTTTTTCTTTAATGCAAGGTATATCTAACTCATTGAAAATGACGTTCATGCTTATAATAATCTTATAACCCCATTGAGTTTTTAACCAAACCCTACCTTCACCATATCTGGGTTCAAGTTTTCCCTCATTTTGATGTACATAAGTAGCACAACAAAATATTTTCAGTTTAGAATAATCAATAGAGTAACCATTCCAAACATGATCGGGTGTATCAAATTTTAAGAATTTTGTAGGACACTTATTTATCAGATAGAAGGCAGTTTAAACTACTGCTCCCCAAAATAATTTTGATAGGCTTGAACTTATCAAACTCTTCATTGCAAAATTTAAGACCATCATTAGTTCTAAGTGTTTTAACACTTTTATTAACTTGATTTTCAATAAGAGTTTTTTATTCTACAAAATTTTTGAAGGTGTCAGATTTGTTTTTCAAAAGACTAACCCAACCTTTCTTTGAGAAATCATCAATAATGAGCAAGAAGTATTTAAAATCAGAGTAAGTACATATAGTAGCTGGTCCCCACAGATCACCACGTAAATAATCAAGAATAAATCTTGATTTATGAATGCCAACAACAAAAGGTAATTTCTTTTGCTTCCCATAGATGCAATGTTCACAAAATGACATTCTTTCCATCCTTTCATTTCCCAAAAGACTTTGTTTCTTAAGAATGTACAAATTCTTATCACTAATATGTCCAAATCTTTTGTGCCAAAGTTCACATTTATCATACTGTGAGATTGTAGTAGCAAGAGATTTGTTTTGTAAAGGTAAAGCTTTCAAAGTGTAAATCCCATAGACTTTTTCAATATAAAAGACTTGAAAAATCCTTTTGAATTGTTAAAGTATCTTTATTTATGATGTTATTAAAACATTCATCATCAAGAGTGCCTAAAGATATTAAATTTCTCTTTAGATCAGGAATGTATTTGGTTTTATTCAAAATCAGAACATTCTCATTGCTAGTTTTAAAATAGTTTTATCAATACCTTTTATTTTGCAAGAAAAGTCATTTCCTAATATTACCTGTCCTCAATTTATTTCAAGAAAATTAGTGAAGAATTCTTTGTAAGGCATCATATGAAAAGTACACCCAGAATCAAGAACCCATTTTATTTTAGTTGATGATTGACATGTCATATAAACCTGCTCATCAGAGCTGCAGCTTCTTCATAAGTTATAGCAGCTCCACCTCCAACTTTATTAACATTTTTCAATTTATCAATTCCCTTGTTACAGTCTTTTATAAACTGTCCCAATTTTTCACAAAAATAACATTTCTTTCATTTAACCTTATTATTATTCTTATTGAATTTGGTTTTCCCACATTTGAAATTTTTAGAAAAATCTTTGTGTTTTCCAAAACTTTTGTTTAAGAGATTGTTATTGTTTCTTTTTGAAAATTTGTTTTCTTTCACATTGTAACTAACTCCATTTGAGGATGTTTTTAACTCACTTTTAAATTCAAATTCCTTGTTGCTTAAGGAAGAAACAATAATATCAACAGTAACAGAAGTTCTTCCATATTCAAAGACATTTTTCAAATCTTTATATTTTTTAGGTAAGGATGATAATAAGGTTACATGTTTTTGATCATTAGAAAGTGTTTCACTACTATTGGTGAAATTTTGAGAAAGTTTATGAAATCGATCAAGATTAGTTTCCAGATTACAATTGGGATCAAACTTAAAATTGAAAAAATGTTTCCACAATTAACATTTATTGGGAAGTGTCTTAGTTTTGTAAAGAGATTCAAGCATGCCCAAATTTCAGCTGCAATCTCTCGTACATCTCGAATGACACTATCACATAAAAACAAAAAAATAGTGCTCCATCCAGTTTCACCTTATTCAATTCTTTTATTATCAGCCACTTCCCTTCAGGATTCATCAATGGCTTTAGCACATCTAATATGTATTAACAAAGCTTTCATTTTCTTACTCCAAAGGGTAAAGTCTCCTTTCCCATTCCAATTATCAACATCAACTTTGGTACTACACATTTTAAGATTTTGAAACAAAGTGAATGCTTAAAACAATGTAAGGCTGAACAAAGTATGATCCACACAGAGAATAACAGAATTAAGCCTTTGTTTGACATCCATTTTTTTATTCTCTTTCTCATTTTTCATTCTCTTTCTTCATTTCAACCCTACATTCTATCAATAAAATAATATTACACATAAACTCAAAAATTCTCCTTACTTTTTAATCGCACATTCTTCCATCAATCACTATTCCAAATCAAATTCTTCTCCAAAACGGGTGTCAAACACAACCTAACTAATGTATACAAACAGAGTAATAGGATGCAAGAAAAGACTTTTTATTTCAAGTAAGTGTACACAGTTAAAGTATCAGATAAGTAGATAACAAGATAACACAAAAGTAACCCAGCAACAGAATATTTAACTTTCCAAAATAAGAGCTCAAATTAATCTTGAAGAAATCATTAATCCTAGTCCCCTTAGATTTTAGGGTTTTCAAATGAAACCCTAAACAAAGGAAGATCTGGAAAGGTTTAAAGCAAGAGATCCAAGAAATATACAGATTGAAGGAAGATACAAAAAGTAAGGTTAGAAACTCGTTAACAACATCTCAGATCAGTAGTGTAAAATAGTAAATACCATAACTATGTTACTTTCTTTGCCATGAATAAGAAACTAGACCCTTTCCAAAAAGATCCTTGAAGATCTAGCTTCACGTTCACCAAGAGCATCAGAAAAATTCCAGATCGAAATTTTTTGAAGATCGAAGTGCTCTGATACCGATGTTGGTATTAAACAGGCCCCATACACAAAGTATAGCAGATTATAAATTGAACACAAGAGATAGGCCCGTATGTTCAGCTTAAATAGGGCCAGCAAATAATCAATACAAATATCACGATACAAAAGATCCAAGAAGGATACAACTCAGGCCCAAGTATTTCTCTCAAGAAACCCTCAAACACGATTACACAAAGTAACTAAAGGTTAATGTCCACAATAAAAACAGAATCACCAAACCCACGCCCTAATCAACACTAGATCTCACCAAAAAACGTTTAAAGAACAAAGATTACAGGCGAAAACCAAATGTTTTCAGAGAGTGCACAGAGAGAGCAAGAGAAGAGAAAACCCTATAATAATCTCGAAGAATTGAAACAAATGAACGGGTCAAGCCTAATAATACTAACAGTCAGAAGCATCCAATGGTCACATCCATTCCACATGGCATCATCTTAGCCTTTAAAACACAATGACATGGTATGCTGGGTTGCATTCAGTTTTTGGCTTGACTCCTCATTTAATATAGGTTGCATCATTGGGTTAAGCACCCAAAATTTTAACAGGACCACTGATTTATCATAAAGCTCATAGTGGGACTCGGCATCATCTTGATGCAACTGAAAGAATTCTTAGTGGATAGCGAATTTACATGTTCTGAATTATTCTACTGCTTTTTCTTACACTAAAGTTGTAAATAATAATGATGATGATGTGGTGAAATGGTGTTGGGAAATCATGTGAATAATTATGTCTTATTCTCGACTCTCGACCAGTTTTACACTGTTCAGAGTCTTCTTAGAATGGGTGTGTCATTTAACAAACAGAGCGAGCCATTGACATATTATCATTTCTAACTAAGAATGGTCTTCTAATGGATAAATCATTTTCTTATCTTTAATCACTAAATATGTGATGTACGGATAGCCACTATGTGAATCAAAGATTGAAATCTTCAGAAAAGGAGAGATGTTCTGTTTATGTTTCTGAGCAGAATACTTTTCTTGAAATTTCATAGCAGTGAGTACTAATAATTTTAATTTCTAAGTATACCCTCATATTTGAACAAACGAAGCATCGTGCTAAGTTAAACATAGTCCTTACTAGTATTAGGCATGTTACTGTTCAACAATTTGCTCCTTGCAATGGATTTACTAATAACACTGCAGCAATTCTAAGGCACTTGATGATGCTATCCTTAAGACTATATTTTTCCTTATCAAATAAGCCTCCAAGACATAATGGAATTCAATAAATTGCTTATTGTCTTTTTATGCTCTAACGACAATGAATGAAATACCAAGATGTATAAGAATTTGTATGAAAGTCTTTTTATCGAAATATTCTAACATATTTGGGGCTACACGTAATATATTAAAATGTGTGGTGCTATTATTTAAAAAGAATTAGTCAATTAAAGTAATCCGTTAAAGATGAATTTTGACTAATGGGTATTAAATTTCATGGAATTAAAGTGTAGAGACCGAAAGTTTGTTCTAAATTGATGAAAGGGCCGATTTAAAACAAATGAAAGATAATGACCTTTCATTATCTTATGATTAAATGGGGTCTGGTCCCCAATTGTTAGTGTATTCTTGAGATTCTATACCTCCCCATCAATAGAAATCAAAAATGAAATGGAGATCACCA